>PVKP010029013.1:0-13158 GCA_004027715.1 Plecturocebus donacophilus
CAGCAGCGTTGAAGTTCGTGGTGCTTTTCTGCCCGGGGGTCTCCGGTCTGGCTTCTCAGTCCCTTTTTCAGTCAGCTGGATGGACTGCTCTGACTTCCCAGAGCGCCAAACATCATCCAAAAGGAGACTCAGTCCCGTTTACTCCGCACCAAGAGCCGCCGAGCCGAGGCGCCGGCAAAAAAGCCGCGCCAGCCGAAAGAGTCACGCTGGCGACCCGTGGGGCTCCTCCGCTGGGAATGTCCTGGTCCGTGGGCAGCGAAAATTTATCGGAAAGTGTGGCGTCCACTGGCTCTCTGCGCTTTTACTGGGAGCTGCAATCCTGAGCTGCTAGTGATTGGCCATCTTGGATCTGTTGTTTCTTTAAATAAGGTTATAGTAGCAACAAAAAGCTCTTCTCTGAAGCCTTTCTCCATAACCCTGATCTATAGATTCCATAATATTATAATATATTTAAGCTATGAAGCTTCAAAACATCACAATTAGATTAAGGCGATGTTCTGAAATTTAGGACACTGCCTGATTAATATTATGCTATGGGGGAACTATGTATAGTTTTAAATTTATCTGTGAAGCATTCAAATCAAAGCTAAAAGTAAAAATATGAAACATCAATGACAACTGTGAATCTTCACTTCTAACATTGATCTAACTTTCTATATTGGATCAATATATTGTTTTTAGGTGATATTAAAAATGATAATCTATGTAATTTAAATGTTAAATTTTAAATTACATGGTCTACATCAAAACCAACATTTGACTAATGAACTCTTCAGGCATAATAAAGGTTAATATTCTAAGCAGCATAAATAGTTTCTTGGCACCCATCATGCAAGTAATAGATAATTCAGAGACGTGCACTTTATTATACAGAAGGAACATATCTCAACATAATAAAGGCTGTATACAGCATATACGTCAGCGCCCACAGCTAACATCCTATGAAATGGGGAAAAGCTGAAAGTGTTCTAAGAACTGTAACAAGACAAGGAACCCTGCCTTCACCACTTCTAGTCAACATCGTTCTGGAAGTCCTAGCCAGAGAAATCAGATAAGAGAAAGAAAGAAAAGATGAGGAGGAAGCAGTGCAAGATGGCCAAATAGAACCCTCCAGCGATTGTCCTCCTGCAGGAGCCCCAAAATGAGCAGCCATCCACACAAGAAAGCACCTTCATAAGAACCAGAAATTAGGAAAGCAATCACAGTACCTGGTTTTAAAATCATATCAAGGAAAGAGGCACTGAAGAGGGTAGGAAAGAAAGTCTTTAATTGCCAACACCGCTCTCCCCCATCCTCCAGGTTAGCACATGGTGTGGAAAGAAAACCTGTGCCCTTGGTGGAGGGAAAGTGCAGTGATTGCAGGACTTCGTATTGGAAGTCAGTGCTGTCATGTGACAGCAGAAAGCAACATGGCACAGAATTCAGCCAGTGCCCACATAGAGTGCATTTAGAACAGCTCTAACCGGAGGAGAATTGTCCTTCCCAGCAGTCAGAACCTGAGTTCCACCAAGCTTTACCAGTGTGGGATAAAGTTCTTTGGGGTCCTAAATAAACTTGAAAGGTAGTCTAGGCCAGGGTTTCCCAAACCCTAAGCCACGGACTGTGGCCAGTTAGGAATTGTGCTGCACAGCAGTACCAGTCTGTGGCCTGTTAGAAACTGGCTGCACAGCAGGTGAGTGGCATTACTGCCTGAACTCCACTTCCTGTCAGATCAGTTGCAGCATTAGATTCTCATAGGAGTGCAAGCCTATTGTGAACTGTGCATCTGAGTGATCTAGGTTGCATGCTCCTTATGAGAATTTAATTAATACCTGATGATCTAAGATGGAACAGTTTTATCCAGAAGCCATCCTCCATCCTGTCCATTGAAAAATTGTCTTCCACAAAACCAGTCCCTGGTGCCAAAAATGTTGGAGACTACTGATCTAGGCCATAAGGACTGCAATTTCCAGGCAAGTCCTAGTGTTGTACTGAGCCCAGAACCTGCAGACTTGGAGTGCACATAACCTAGTGAGACACCAGGTGGAGTAGTCAAAGGAGTGCTTGCATCACCCCTCCTCCAACTCTAGGCAGCACAGCTCACAGCTTTGAGACTGTCCCTCTGCCTTAAAAAAGGAGAGAGGAGCATAAAGAGGACTTCGTCTTGCAACTTGGATAATAGTTCAACCACAGTAAAATAAAGCACCAAGCAGAGTACTGAAGCCCCCCAACCCAGGCCCTAGCTCCCTGATGACATTTCTAGACATACACGAACTACAAAGGAACTTCCTGCCTTGAATGGAAGAACCCAGTCCTGGCAAGATTCATCACCTGCTAACTAAAGAGCCCTTGGCTCTTGAATAAATATGAGTGATAGCCAGGCAGTACTCACCACGAACCTTGGGTGAGACCCAGTAACATGCTGGCTTCAGGTGTGACCCAGCACATTCCCGGCTATGGTGGCCATGGGGAGAGACACCTGCTTTAGTAAAGGAGAGAGAAGAGTAAAAAGTACTTTGTTTTACAAATTGGGTACCAACTTAGCCACAGTAACATAAAGCACCCAGCAGACTCCTAAAGCCCTCAATTCCAGGACCTAGCTCCTAGATAGGATTTCTAGACCCATCCTGGGTCAGAAAAGAACCCACTGCCCTCTCCTATAGGAAGTGCTAAAGAAATTTCTTCAATATGAAAGAAAAGGACATCAATAATCAATAAGAAATCATCTGAAGGTACAAAACACACTGGTAATAGTAAGTACACAGACAAACATGGAGTGTTATAACTGATTGTGGTATAAACTTCTCATATCTTGAGTAGAAAAACTAAAACATGAACCAATAAAAAATAATAATTATAAAAGCTTTTTAAGACATAGAAAGTATAATAAGATATAAATAGAAACTATTAAAAATTAAAAAGTATGGGGGATGAAGTTAAAGTATGGAGTTTTTATTAGTTTTCCCTTTACTTGTTTATGTAATCAATGTTAAGTTGTCATCAGTTTAAAATAATAAATTACAAGTTGTTATTTGCAAGCTGCATGATAACATCAAATCAAAAAACCCACAATGGATACACAAAAAATAAAAAGCAAAAATTAAAATATACCATCAGAGAAAAATGCGTTCATAAAAAGGAAGACAGGAAGAAAGGAAGACAACACCAAAAATCAAACAGAAAACAAAAAACAAAATGGCAGGGGTATGTCCTTACTCCGCAATAGTAACATTGAATGTACATGGACTAAACTCTCCAGTCAAAAGACAGAGTGGCGAATGGATAAAAAATAAATAAATAAAAGGCAATGACCTGTTGTGTACAAGAAACACACGTCACTTATAAAGACACACATAGACTGAAAAGATATTCCTTGCAAATGGAAAGCAAAAAGGAGCAGGGGTAGCTATATTTTTATCAAACAATACATTTCAGGACAAGAACCATAAAAAGAGATAAAGAAATTAATTATATAATGATAAAGAGGTCAATTTAGTCAGAAGATATAACAATTGTAAATATATATGCACCTAACACTTGCACAGATATATATATATATATATATAATTATTAGAGCTAAAGAGAGAGATAGACCCCAATGCAATAATAGCTGGAGATTTCAACATCCCACTTTCAGCAACAGACAGATCATCCAGGGGAAAAACAATAAAGAAACACTGGACTTAATCTGCATTATAGGCCAACTGGACCTAACAGGTATTTACAGAAAATTTCATCCAGTGGCTGTAGAATAAACACTCTTCTTCCCAACACATGGATCATTCTCAAGGAGAGACCATATGTTAGGTCACAAAACAAATCTTGAAACATTTTTAAAAATTGAAATCATATCAAGTATCTTCTCTGACCACAATGAAATAATACTAGAAATCAATAGCAAAAGGAATTTTGATAACTATACAAACATATAGAAATTTAACAATGTGCTCCTGAATTACCAGTGGGTTAATCAAGAAATTAAGAAGAAAGTAAAAGTGTTCTTGAAACAAATGAAAATGGAAATGCCGCATACCAAAACCTATGGGATACAGCAAAACCAGTCTAAGAGGAAATTTCTTAGCTATAAGTGCCTACACTAACAAAGAAGAAAACTTTCAAATAAACAGCCTAAAGAAAAGGAAGAGCAAACCAAACCTGAAATTTGTAGAAGAAAAATAATAAACATCGGAATGAAATAAATGAAATTGAAATAAAAAACAATACAAAGGAACAACAAAACAAAAAGTTGGTTTTTTGAAAAGATAAACAAAATTGACTTTTAGTGAAACTAAGAAAAAAGATAGGAGACAAGTAAACTCAGAGATACAAAATGAGACATTATAACCAGTACTGCAGAAATTCAAAAGGTCCTTAGAGATTACTATGAGCAACTATACACCAATAAATTGGAAAACCTAGAAGACATGAATAAATTCCTAGACACATACAACCTACCCAGACTGAACCATGAAGAAATTCAAAACCTGAATAGACCAATAATAAATAATAAGATTGAAGCTATAATAAAAGTTCTCCCAGCAAAGAAAAGGACAGGTCTTAATGGCTTCAGTGCTGAATTTTACCAAACAATTAAAGAACTAATATCAATCCTATTCAATCTATTCCAAAAGAAAGAGAAGGGAATACTTCCAAACTCATTCAATGAGGCTAGAATTACCCTGATACCAAAACCAGACAAAGACACATAAAAAAGAAAACTACATCCCAACATCCCTGATGAACATTGATGCAAAAATCCTCAACAAAATGCTAGCAAATCAAATGCAACAACCCATTAAAAAATTATTCATTATGACCAAGTCAGATTTAACTGAGGAGTGCAAGGATGGTTCAACATATGCAAAAAAATTAATGTGACACATCGTATCAAGAGAATGAAGAAAAAACCATATGATCATTTCAACTGTCACTGAAAAAACATTTGATAACATTTAACAATTCTTCATAATAAAAACCCTCAATAACTGGGTATAGAAGGAACATACCTCAACACAATAATAGCCATTTATGACAGACCCGTGGCTAGTATCATACTGAATAGGGAAAAACAAAGCTTTCCTCTAAGATCTAGAAAAGATGAAGATGTCCATTTTCATGACTATTATTCAACATAATACTGGAGGTCCTCACTAAAATAATCAGACAAGAGAAAAAAAACCTCCAAACTTCATTCAGAATCTGTTCACTTCTCAATACCTAAACTTCTACCATCTTGGTCTTAGGCACCATCATCTCTCTGCCAAAATTATCACAACAGGTTTTAACTGCCCCCTGCTTCTTTGCTGACCTATACCTGGAGTCTGTTCTCTACATTGTGTCCCTCCTGCCCTTCTGCCTCGATTTCCTACTTTTCTCCTCCTTTGTCACATCAATTCAACCACACTAATCCTTTTGCTGTTTAATAAGTTAGACACATACTCTGACCTCTGGATCTTGGAATTCAGAATTCCCTCAGCCTGAAATGCACTTTTCTCAGATACTGATATGATTTACTGCCTCATTTCCTTCAGGCTTTTCCTGAAATGTCACTGTGATGCCTTCTGATGACCTTTTAAATATTTCAGCCCCAGTCTTGCCACCCTGTTCACCTTCTCTGCTTTATTTTTTCCATAACATTTACTTCCACTTCATATTATAAATAGGTAGATAGATGAAAGATATCTATATAAAGATAGATAGATGATAGATAGATAGAGTAGATAGATAATTATCTTTTTAAAAAAATTATTACCGCCCCACACTAGAATATAAATTTCAAGTGGACAGGAATTTTTAATCTGTTTTGTTCATTTCATTGCCCAGAACAATGTCTAGACGTAATAGGTACTCAAAAAAATAAATTAAGGCAGCTGGGCGAGATGGCTCACACCTGTAATCCTAGTACTTTGGGAGGCCGAGCAGGTCAATCACTTCAGGCCAGCAGTTCAAGACCAGCCTGGCCAACATGGTAAAACCTGTCTTTACTAAAAATAGAAGAAACTAGCCGGATGTTGTGGCTTACACCTGTCGTCCCAGCTACTCAGGAGGCTGAGGCACGAGAATTGCTTGGATCCAGGAGGCAGAGGTTGCAGTAAGCTGAGATCACACCACTGCACTCCAGCCTGGGTGACACAGAGTCTCTCTCAAAAAAAAATTAAAAAAGAGAGAGAGAGAGAGACAGAATTAAGGCAAGACATTGAGACATCAGTGATGAAAAACACGAAGGGGCAACTGGGTTCCTTGAAATGAAGTGAATGAGAAATCCTTTTGGGGATATTCAGGAGGCCCTTGGAGATGAGATTCTAGGGAATTCAGAAATAAGTCAATTCAATTCATAGTGGAAGTCATAAAAGAGTGCTTGCCTTTTAGAAACTAAACCATTGACATATGACATGATTTAAAAAGAAATAATTATGATACAATTAAATAAGAATAGAGTGAATGATTACGATAAATAACATCAGATTTTGATGTTATTCAAAATTCACCTTGTCAAAATCAAGGTGTCTCTGTAAGTAATCGTCATGGGTTTCTTTGTTGAGACAGAGTCCAGCTCTGTCACCCAGGCTGGAGTGCAATGGCACTATCTTGGCTCACTGCAACCTCCGCCTCCCTTCAAGCAGTTCACTATGCCTCAGCCTCCTGAGTAGCTGGGATTATAGGTGCCCACCACTGTGCCCCACTGATTTTTGTATTTTTAGTAGAGATGGGGTTTTGCCATATTGGCCAGGCTGGTCTCAAACTCCTGACCTCAGGTGATCCATCTGCCTCAGCTTCCCAAAGTGCTGGAATTACAGGAGTGAGCCACCATGCCCATTCAGTTTGTGTGGGATTTTTTTGGTTTTGATTTTTTATTATTTTACTTTAAGTTCTGGGATACATGTGCAGAACCTGCAGGTTTACACAGGTATATATATGTCATGGTGGTTGGCTGCATGCCATCAATCCATCATCTACATTAGGCATTTCTCCTAATGCTATCCCTACTCTAGCCAACCAGCCCCTGACAGGCCCCAGTGTATGATGTTCCCCTCCCTGTGTTCATGTGTTTTCATTGTTCACCTCCCACTTTTGAGTGAGAACATGTAAGGTTTGGTTTTCTGTTCCTGTGTTAGTTTGCTGAGAATTATGGTTTCCATCTTCATCCATGTCCCTGCAAAGGACATGAACTCATTTTTTATGGCTGTATAGTATTCCATGGTGTATATGTACCACATGTTCTTTATCTAGTCTATCACTGATGGGCTTGGGTTGGTTCCAAGTCTTTGTTATTGTGAACAGTGCCACAATAAACATACGTGTGCAGGTGTCTTTAGAGTTGAATGATTGATAATCTTTTGGGTATATACCCAATAATGGGATTGCTGGGTCAAATGGTATTTCTGGTTCTAGATACCTTGAGGAATCACCACACTGTCCTCCATAATGGTTGGACTAATTTACACTCCCATCAACAGTGTAAAAGCATTCCTATTTCTCCACATCATCTCCAGCATTTGTTGTTTCCTTTTTATTGATGGCCATTCTAACTGGCATTGTGAAGTTTGGAGAACAGTTTCAAAAGAAGAATTCCTAAAACAATTTTAGTCATGTGTATTCAAAAAGAAGTATGTGAACTGACATGATTTTCTTAGGTGTATAAGATACTGGTTTCCTTACATTAAAATTAATAATGCTGCTTTCATCATACTTAATATCTCTTTAGTCTGGATCTGAATTAAACCACTTACAATCCTGCCATATCACCTCTTAGGTTACAATCAGCTTAAGGACTTTACTACATTAACCTCATCAGTTATCTTATCAATGAGAAAGGAAAACTATTAATCTTAAAGTGATGTGAGTCTATTTTGCCATTTACTCTTATAGTTTTCAAATCTCAGAACCACACAGGGAAATACTTTTCTGTTCACTGGTGAGGGGTCAGAGACCAGAGATGTTCACATTGAATGTGATGATTTCTAAGCTACCTTCCAGCTCTGATTTCTGTGACTTCATAATTCATATTTACTTTCCCAGTAAATATATCCATAGTAGATGGAAAAATAAACTATCCTGAAACTTAGAGTTGATGGTGGATCTATGCAATGATCGTCGACAAAGTTTTCCCAGGTAAAACAAGCTGATGTTCACTAGTGAATTTTTCACAACTTATTTTTTTACCTGTTAGGATTATCACAGGGGATCCAGTTCACTTGAGGGTGTGGGATGTCCTCCAAGTACGGGTAGATGGATTCCCTGTTGAAGTTCCAGCCGTAAAGAGCATCTTCTGGAGTCACAATAATATGTGCACCCTGTTAACAATGCAACTTAATCAAAAAGGGAGCCCACAAAAGGAGCTGAGGAACTGAGCGGCTGGGTAACAACTATTTGGGCTTCCTCCTGACATCCCTTAAATCTTATTTTGTTTTCTATATTTTTATAATTTATTTTCTTTTCCAAAGCATTTAAATTTTCTTTTTTTTTAGTGCACTGCCTCTTCTTTTCTTTATTTTTAATTTCAGATTCAGAGGGTACATATGCAGATTAGTTACATGGATATGTTACATAATGGTGAGGTTTGGGCTTCTAGTCAAGCATTTTAATTTTCTAATCCTGCCATTGTTGTTTCCCACTCGTCCTGGAACCAAGCCTCTCCTTGAACTTTGGCTGATGATCGTGCCTGTGTCAGGACTGACTTATAACTCAAATGCTCTGTTTATTTCCTCCTCTGCCCCAGCCTTCTCCCACACCATACCCTGCAAACACGACTCCTGCTTCTCAGAAAAAGAGGAACCACATACTGGTTACTTGAATTGTGCCATGCCTAAAAATACTGCCTGAGCTAACCTGGGCACTTTCCAATTGGAGGGTCACCAACTGGAGTGTCACTCTGTGACCTTTAAGGAAATAGTTGGACTAAGGGTGAAAAAGAACATCAGAACTCCTGATAACTTTTAAAATATTAGTATATATAAGAATATAGGACAGGCATGGTAGCTCATGCTGGTAATCCCAGCACTTTGGGAGGCTGAGGTGGGTGGATCACCTGAGGTCAGGAGTTCAAGTCAGCCTGGGCAACATGGCAAAGCCCCATCTCTTACATATTTATCTATGACTTTTATCACACTTCATATATCCCTGGTCTACAACTAATCAATTAATAGCTTTTTAAATTACATTCGTGTAAACCACAATTTGTACTGTATGATTAACTTTAAATTGAAATCTTCACTCAACTCAAAGACTCACAATGCATTACATATACTTTTATCTTGTAATTAGAGTGAAGTGTGAAGTATATAATGCATGCTGCCAAGGAATTGACAACTTAAGTTTAATTGTTTTCAGATTATAAACTTATTACAAAACCTGTAAACCCTTAACGGCACAAGAATACATCAAGGCCACTGACACTCTAAGAATAGCACCTGGTCCCTGACCCATTTATCATTCATCCTCCAACTGTACCAGAAAAGGGGAGCATAGATGTTCAATTTATGACCAGTTCCTCAAAGGTCTGCTACTTCTTGATGATGACCAAATTGTTCTTTCCTTAACTTGGTTCTTACTGATAAGGAAGTGTCCTTGCTCTAATTTTGAGAGGAAAGTAGAATTTTAACTGTAAAATAAAGTTTCTTGGCTACCCTGATACATATGTATTCTATGAAAAAGGATCCCCTCCTTTCTCATAGAATCCCGTACACTGGAGAGATGGTAGAGATGGTACCTGCTTTGCTGCTGATGTGATCGCTCCTTCCAAAAGGTCCAGATTTCGATTCATTAATGCCAGCGCCTCCTCATGAGACACTGGTGTTAGGGTGGTACTGGGCAATATCACTGCATGCTCATAAACAGCTGCAACAAAAGTATCCAGGCAGCTGGCTCTTGAGACGTAGAAAAGCAAAACTGCTACATACACCAACAACTGAGAAGTAGTCATGCTGAAGTCCAATGACGGCTGAAAAACAGAGCACGTCCTAGTATTTACAGATAGAAGACACGTGGTGTCCAGACCTTAGTACCTTAAAAATAAATTACAGAAGTTAATTTTAAGAAAACTCTATGATTTCACAGTATTGTCAGATAACAAAGGACCTTCCCTTATTGCAGGGATTTGTGAATATTAAATCAGGAAATGTATGTATATTAGTTTGCTAGGGCTGCCTAACAAAATACAACAAACTGGGTGGTGTAAAAAATAAAAAATGTGTTGCCTCACAGTTCTGGAGGGTAGGAGTCCCAGGTGAAGGTGTCAACAGGGTTGATTCCTCCTGAGGGTGGTGTTTTTATGCCAACTAAGGGCAAAAGAAAAAAGCCAAGTGAAGGTCATAAACCCAGGGCTATAGGCTCACTGAAAGACTGCGACTGATCCTAATCATAGGATCAATTAGATTTAGTGCCCATTGCACTCCAGTATGACTTCATCTTAACTAATTAGATCTGAAATGACCCTGTTTCCAAAAAAGATTACATTCTAAGATATTGGCAATTAGGACTTCCACATGTAAATTTTTTGCAATACCTTTGTTTTGGAATGTCAACACATAGAACTTCAAATAATTTAAAAATTTGTATTATTATTTTTTTTAATTTTTTTTTTAAGATGGAGTCTTGCTCTGTTGTCCAGGCTGGAGTGCAGTAGCATGATCTCACCTCACTGCAACCTCTACCTCCTGGATTCAAGCTATTTTCTTGCCTCAGCCTCCTGAGTAGCTGGGACTACAGGTGTGTGCCACCACGCCCAGCTAATTTTTGTATTATTAGTAGAGACGAGGTTTCTGTTAGGCCTCCAACATCAAGTCTGGCCATTATAGCCTTGGTGACCTGCATATACACCTCTGGATAGTCCCCAGAAGCCAGAAAGTCTGAGGTAACCACAAGTAACCAGGTGGCCACAGAAAGAAGTGAAACAACTTGTTCCTGCCTCAACTAATTGCTCTCCCCCAGCAACCTGCAACCTGCAACCATTTTTCCTGCTCAGCCTTGCAGAATTTCTCCCCTGGACATTGGGTTTCTCAAGACCCCCACCCCTGTGATTATGTAATTTACCACACCCTCTGCTCTGCTTGCAACCGATGCCCCCACTCTTATGATCATGCCTGTTTGTAACAGATTAACCCTACCCTTGTGACCATGCATCCCATGATGCCCTCCCCCTCCCTAAAATAGGTTACCACCTTTAACTGACCACTTGCCCCAACCTATAAACCAACTCCCATCCCAGCACCCTCCACTGACTCTCTTTTCAGACTCAGCCTGCCCCCACCAGGGCAAATAAACAGCCATGTTGCTCACACAAAGCCTACCTGCTGGTCTCTTTACACAAGCGACACACCTAACAGCTTCACCATACTGGCCAGGCAGGTCCCGAACTCCTGACCTCATGATCCAGCCTCCCAAAGTGCTGGGATTACAGGCATGAGCCTCTGCACCTGGCCTTTATTATAATTTTCATTTGAATATTTCAGCTCTACACTTCAGCTCACTTTAGTTTTCTCAAAATGGAGAAGCCATGACAAAGAGGAATACAAAAAGAGTTACTCATTTTCTATTGCTATATAACAAAGTATCCCCAAATTCAACAGCCTCAAAAAGCAAAAATACATTCTCTCTCACTTTCTGTGGGTCAGGAATCCAGGAGCAGTTTAGCTGGTGCCTCTGGCTCAAGGTCTCTTTCACAAACCTGCAATCAAGCAGCTGCCAGGGCTATTTATTTCAAGGCTTGACTCCGGGAATTATTTCAAGTCTTGACTTCCAAGCTCCAAGCCCCCTCACGTGACTGGCCGCAGAGCTCAGGACCTCATTTGCTGGTTTCCAGAGACATGAATTCCATAGGGCAGCCTGCATTATATTTTCTGGATTCCCTTAGAGCCAGAGAGCAAGAGAACCCACTGAAATAGAAGCCAGAAATGCTCTGTAATGTGATCAGGGAAAGGACACCTCATCACTTTTGTTGTATTCTATCCATTAAAGCAAACCAGTCGGTGTACTCTGCACTGTTGTAGGGGATTACACAAGGGCAGGAATGAGGCAGGATCATTAGGGACCATCTCCCAAACTGCTTATCACAGAGGCAACGAGGACTATAAAGAATGAGCGCTGGAAAGCAAGATCCAGAGAAAGGAGAGGGAAATTATATAAAACTGAAAAACTGTTCATAGATATTTATATTGAGTAAGTTGGCAAATTTTGTTTCAGTTGTGCATTATGTACGATATTTACAGAATTCATGTTTATGTTTTTGCATCTTATTTTTAGGCTATTTGTCTTTGAATGGTATTTAAACAGTTCAATCTGCAAACAGACATATCTAATTTTTTACTTCAGTAACTATAATGTATTTATTCTGCAATTGCCAAGGTAACCCAAAGGTTGTGGTTGGCTGGTCCTCCTGAGTCTCCAGGAAACACCAGCTCCTCTGACTGCTTGCTGACCTCTTACGGCCTTTCCGTGCCCAGGTGGGTGGGAATACCACATGTTTCACAAGAAGATGTCATCATTATGTAACAATTTATAAAAGGAAGCACTGAAATAAAAGTTAAAACTGAGATGAGTTGCCAAGAGGTTAAAAAATTACTTCTTCGACCTTCTTAGATTAAAAATATTAAATAAGAACCTCCCGTGGAGTTTCTAGTCCAACTCATAAAGAGCATGGTGGTCATCTTTCCCATGCTCACAGCAAGAAAAAAGCTAAACAAGTGAATATCAACAATTTTTCTAAGATGCCTCAGAGAATTGAGATCACAGGACAAACTGTAGTCCCCAGAACTGGAGAGAGAGGAGAATGCAGGGAGTAAGAGCCTACCAGGAGCAGAGTCCTCTGGGGTTGGGGCCAGTGTAGTAAGGTCACTCGAACTGCAATTGATAAATTGCTGGAGGCTCAGGGTGGACAACCTTGAAAGTTCTGGTCTGTTCTTAACAAAAGCCTGCGCTTGAGGGAAAGTATTTTACTGAGTCTAACCTGCCTAAGGGAAGGAAAAACTCCAACCTCAGCCACTCTCATCTTTAACAGGGGAAAGGGAAAATCCCAGCTCTAGCTTGTGTTTATGCCAACTAAGGGCAGAAGAAAAAAGCCAAGTGAAGGTCATAAACCCAGGGGTACAGGCTCACTAAAAGACTGAGACTGAATCATCAGACCGATAACCCTGTCCCCCCCCCAGTGTGTCACTGGCACATGAATCTAGCCTTTCCGCCTAC
>PVKP010029013.1:13258-29569 GCA_004027715.1 Plecturocebus donacophilus
GGGGGGGGGGGGGGGGGGGGGGGGGGGTGACTGTAATCCCAGCTACTCAGGAGGCTGAGGCAGGAGCATCACTTGAACCCGGGAGGCAGAGGTTTCTGTGAGTTGAGATCACACCACTGCATTCCAGCCTGGTGACAGAGCGAGACTCCGTCTCAAAAAAAGAAAGAAGTAGAAATAGTACAGTTCGTTCTTGCAGTAGAGTGTCATCAGCAAAAGCTGGAACTGGGAGGCACCAATGGCCTCTACTACAACTCCTAGGCTGGTTCTCTGGATCCTTAACCCTACTGTACAGCCTGCCAACCTCCCTAAATGCAGCCTTTCTGTTCACGCAGAGTAGAAACTGGGAGAATTGTTTCCAAGGAAATAACTTTTAGTGTAGACAGACGCCCTAATTGACATCTCCACACTCCTCCAACCAAACTTCCATGGATGGAGCAGATTGCCTCTTGCAAGGAAAACGTGACATTGCACCGCTCAGAATAGGGCAAGACACACAGTATTCTGGATTCTTCTAGAGAGCAGTGATCACCCCAACCCAGACAGCAGGCCCTCAAAGGAACTCAGAAGCAAGTCCTGCCCAGCCCACGCAGAGAGAACAAGAAACAAGGGAAAAGGAGGGAAGAGGAAGGACTGAGTGGAGTGGGCACTGCCTCTTGCACTTCACCTGGTGAACTCTGAAAAGCCATGTGCACAGTGTATAAAGTGTACCCACAAACACGTGTGTGAAAAAAGATTGGCAGTCGGCCTCTGCATCGCTACTCAACATATACACCCACATACTAATATATAGTGGCTACAACACCATGTCAATTCCCTTGTTGACATTAGTCTGGTTTTAGGAAAAACTATCCGTTTTTCCTCTGCTCTCACACCACAGCAATTAACACAAAAGACTGGTTTCCTCCCAAATTGGTGGGGATTTCTCCCCACTAGAAAGCAAGCAATCAACTCCGCAGCAGACATAGCTGGCTATCTTCCTCGATCCGAACACTATTTGTCCAAATATAGCATCAGATCCCACAGATTAAGGGCTGAGTCCCACAAAAACCACCCCCTCCTTCCCACCAGGAACAAGTCTGGGCCTCCAGATCTTCCGACCAAATGGTTCTGGGTTGGGGTTCCTATGACCCCTTCTTTGGGCTCAATTAATTTGCCAGAGTGGCTCACAGAACTCAGGGAAACACGTTTAGTGGCCTATAATAAAGGATATTGCAAAGGACACAAACGAAGAGGTGCATAGAGCGAGGTATGGGGGAAGACTGGGGAGCCTTGCATGTGCCCGCTAGATGCGCCACCCTCCAGGAGCCTCCGTGTTCAGCTGTAAGGAAACTCTCCGAACCCAATCCTTTTGGGTTTTTATGGAAGCTTCATTACATCATCACAATAGACAACCACGTAGAAATGTGATTGGACAAAAAGAGTATGAGCCCATACTATCAGCCTGAGAGGGGAAACCCAGTAAAGCTTGTCTGTTCAGGTTTGTCTTGACATCTCTCTGCAGCATTCCTTCCTCTAGGGTATGGGTTGGGACCCTCTCTGGAATGAGGGTCTTTTGAGCCACAATCAGATTAGAGTCCTGCCTTAGGCAGGGAAAGGGAGGACAGGGGAAGATCAGAGAGGGAGATTCTGTTTCATGACGCCTGCTCCTAAGGCCTAAACCACCCCCACCTTATGTTATTTTTTAAAAAAGAATGTAACAAAGGATTGGGAATTATAAATCAGGGACTATAATATCACAAGTTGTTAATCTTACAAGAATACATAAATTTGCATAGGACTTAATCAAACTCTTTTTTCATTGTTAATGTAAGCCTGTAAACATCAGGGGCCCGGCCAGCTGCTCCCGCTTACAGCTCCCTCTCTCTTCAGGCGGAGGGAGGGGGCGGTAGCTCAGTCTGCAGGCGCTTATTCAATTCTGCGCTTGTAATTCCCAGGCTTGGCTGGCAAAGATCCCCTGTTCTGTGCATTGCCCAGGCTTTGGGGGAAGCGCCGTGTCTGGACCGGAGTGCCAGAGGGGAGCCTCTGACTCGCTGGTCAGATGCACTTTCTGGGTGAAGCAGCACCCCTCCCTGCCTCGGTCTGCCCTGAATGGGCTTTGCTCACCGTCGGACCAGACCCGCTGAAATGCACCTGGTACCTCGGTTGGAGCTGGGAGATCTCTGGATTTCTGCGTCTCTCTTGCTGGGTGTTGTGCGCTGGAGTTGTGTCTAAACGTCCAACTTGGATCTCTCCTGCCTGTAAACATTATGATATGGCTTGAACTTGCTCTCATGAAAGAAAAAACTGTTTTGCTTACCAGTGAGTTATACTCTGCTGTATCAGAAATATAAAGCCATACGAGTGACTTCACTCTCCGTAGAAAGATTTTAGATGAGGAAGAAACAGCTGTGAGAGCTGAGACTAGCAGAGTGAATCATTTATCTCAGTGATAAAGTAAGTGTGGTTGGGGAAGGGAGAAGAGACAAAAGGTAAAAAAAAAAAAAAAAAGAAAAATTAAAAGCAATCCATATTAAAATGGGGGAAGGGGGTAAAATAACTCCAAGAAGCACAGGCTTGGTAAGAGCTGAGAACTGACCAAGAGATTTCACTTTTTTCTTTCTTTCTTTTTTTTTAAAGACAAGGTCTCGCTCTGTCGCCAGACATCAGGCTGGAGTGCAGTGGTACAATCTTGGCTCACTGCAGCCTCTACCTCCTGGGCTCAAGTGATCCTCCCACCTCAGCCTCCTGAGTAGCTGGGGTCACAGGCGCATCCACCATACTTGGCTAATTTGTTGTTGTTATTGTCATCGTCGTTTGTAGAGTCAGGGTTTTGCCATATGTCTAGGCTGTTCTCAAACTGCTTGGCTCAAGCCATCTGCCCACGTTGGCCTTCCGAAGTGCTGAGATTACAGGTGTGCGTCATTGTGGCCTGGCCTGAGATTTGAGTTTAAAGTTACCTTTTTTTTTTTTTTTTTTGAGACAGAGTGTCTCTCTTTTGCCAGACACCAGGCTGGAGTGAAATGGCGCAGTCTCGGCTCACTGCAGTCTCCTCCTCCCAGGTTCAAGCAATTCTCCTGCCAATTCAGCCTCCCAAGTAGCTGGGACTACAGGCGTGCGCCACCACGCCCAGCAATTTTTTTTGTATTTTTAGTGGAGACGGGGTTTCACTGTGTTGGCCAGGATGGTCTCGATCTCTTTACCCCGTGATCCGCCTGTCTCGGCCTCCCAAAGTGCTGGGTTTACAGGCGTAAATTTCCTTTTAATAAAGAGAGGAGGCAGGAGTCAGCTTACATAAAAATACATGAGGTGAGAAGTGCTGAGGAAGCTGGGGCAATCAGAGTGCGTAAAGACTGGCTAGGAAAGAAGAAAGAAGTCCAGAAGGAACCAATGTGAGGTAATAGAGAGGGATGATGCCCACCTCCTGCACACAGAGGAATCGGGGGCACAAACCTAAGATCCGAGTGTGATAGCCCCTGAAGAGAGAATCCAGGAAAGATGGAAGGGAGAAAGCAAGTGCATTTTCTGCTGTCCAGAGTATCTCTGACTTCCTGGTATTGGACTGAATTATAGTAGGTGGAAATAAACACCTAAGAAAAGTCCAGAAATGCAGCTGTCATGCATTCTGTGGGCATAAGAGGCATCTCCTACGTAACCCAGAGAACCCACCTGCTCTTCAGCATGTCTCTTTCCAGAGTTAATCAGTGACCAAACAGAAAAACAACTCAGAGAGCCAGGACAGTGAGCCAAAGGTAAATGGGGAAAAGGTGACACAGTGGCCCTGTCTAGGAAGCTCCCAGCCCGGCACAGCCTGCAGCAAACCCCTGACAAGTGAGAGGGGCTCAACCAAGATCGGGTAGATTTTAGAACAGAATCATTTAGAAGGAAATGAGATGTGATCTGAACGGCATAATTTATTTCATTTTATTTATTTTTTTGAGAGGGAGTTTCACTCTTCTTGCTTAGGCTGGAGTGCAATGGTGCGGTCTCAGCTCACTGCAACCTCTGCCTCCCAGATTCAGGTGATTCTCCTGTCCCAGCCTCCAGAGTAGCTGGGATTACAGGCGCCTGCCACTGCACCCAGCTAATTTTTGTATTTTTAGTAGAGACAGGGTTGCACCATGTTGGCCAGGCTGATCTCGATCTCCTGACCTCAGGTGATCCACCTGCTTCAGCCTCCCAAAGTGCTGGGATTAGGGGCGTGAGCCACAGCACCCCACCAACATAATTTATTATTTTTTAAAATTTCAGTTTTGGCCAAGTGAGGTGGCTCATGCCTCTAATCCCAGCACTTTGGGATGCCAAGGCGAGTAGATCATTTGAGGTCAAGAGTTCGAGATCAGACTAGCCAACATGGTGAAACCCCATCCCTACCAAAAATATAAAAAATTATCCGGGTGTGGTGGTGCAGGCCTGTAGCCCCAGCTACTCGGGAGACTGAGGCAGGAGAATCACTTGAACCCAGGAGGCAGAGGTTGCAGTGAGCCAATATCATGCCACTGCACTCCAGCCTGGGCAACAGAGTGAGAGTCCATCTTTAAAAAAAAATCCATTTTAAGTATCGGATTTCCATACAAATAGAACGCAAGAGTCAAATATGTTATGACTAAAGAGACCATACAACCATTTTAATTAGCTGAAAAGTTGTTCATAGATACTTTAAAAGACACCCTTCTTCTTCTTTTTTTTTTTTTTAAAGCAAGCAAAAGTTTTATTGGGGAAGTACAAGTACATTCCAAGAGAGAGGAGTGGGCTGACCCTGCTGGAAACGCGCCGAAGACATTGTGCATTGTGATCTTCTATTGCCTTAGTTCTTTCTTTACCCGGTTCTCACCAAACTTTGGGGGATCCTCTCTTACTGTGCTTAATGCACATGCACGGGAACCAGTGATCAATACGAATCCTATCTAATGGTGGCATTACTTCTTACCACCACCCGGAGAAGGTACAGCAGTCAATTTTGTACTAATTGTGCCTGCTCAGCTCTCAGGAATTCCCCTTTTGCCTCTTTCCTTCCTTATCAAAATCTAGTTAACAGCATTCTGACAGTTCAACCATGGAGTGAGTACTGGGCAAACTAAGAGGTGTTCTGGGGGGTTCTTTCCAACATGAATACCTCCCCCTCGTACCTGCTCATATCTGACTGTCTACTCTTACATTTCTCCCTCAAGGAGTTGGGACCCAGACAAACATGTCCTTATTCTTTAACTTTCCATATCTTAATTGACTAGAATCTAACATCCTTTGCATATTCAAAGTTCATCCTATGTATTTACAAATGAAGTGTATTAGTCAGTGTTCTCCAGAGAAAGAGAACCATTAGGAGAGAGAGAGAAAGAGATTTCTGTTAAGGTATTGGCTCAGGCAGTTATGAAAGCTGAGAAGTCCCACAGTCTTGTCTGCCGTTTGCAAGCTGGACATGCAGGCATGCCAAGAGTGTCATTGGAAGGCCTGAGAGGGGAGAGTTGACAATGTTGCTTCCAGGGCAGGCTTGAAGGCCTGAGAACCAGGAGCCCATGAAGGCAGGAGCAGATCTCTGTCCAGCTCAAGTAGTCTGGCAGAAAATGAATTCAAACCTCCTCCTTCTGGTTTTTCGCTGCAGGCTGTCAAGGGACTGGATGAAGCCCATTCACATTGGGGAGGACCATCTGCTTTACTCAGTCCCCCAGATCAAATGCTGTTCTCTTTCTTGAAGGCCCCTCACAGACACACCCAGAAACAATGGTTAACCAGCTATCTGGGCATCTCATGACCCATCAAATCAACACTAAAATTAACCATCATATGATGTTAAAAACACTTGCCTACATTAGTGTAGTTACTGCAAAAGGATTTTTCTAGGCACTCCTCCTATTTAAATATATGTTCCACTATACATATACATACATACATATAGTTAAACTTACATACCTGGAAGAGGATGAATGCAGCTCCCACAAATGAACCTGTGCTATACTGAATATGTAAAATGTAAAATTTGCACACACACTCGTTGCTTTTTAAATCTGCTTAAGTTTATTATATTTGTTTCCATAAGTTTATGACATCTCTTCTAAACAGACACTAACAGGTGTCTTTTTTTTTCTTTCTTTCTTAGCCAGGCTAATCCTGAAAGGGCCCTGCTAAAGGAGATCACTGTAACTTCCCAGGTCCCTGCCCTAAGCGTGGAGGGTCCTTCTCAAAGACTCTTCCATACAGAGCCATGACTAAGACAGGCAAAGGGGCTCCACTTCGGCTCCTCAGGCGTCCATCTCTTGAAATCTGGTCAAAGAAAGCAAAGGATTAACTTCAATGCAGAGTTCAGGTTACAACCTAGAGCCCTTCTCTGGCAAGATCACTCCTAAAGCAGTGTAGAATGGAAAAAAATCACGCAGGATTTGGTGCTGGAAGACCCAGGTTCATATTTCAAGTCTGAAAGTAGAGAGCCTTTGCATGAAAATGCAGCAAACAAAGTTCTTGCACAGGTGATCAAGTAAGACCATGTATAAAAAAATGTTCTTCAAACTCCTGAAACACTATACAAAGTATTAGTTATTACTATAATTATAACAACTTCTCAAAATAGCGTACCCAGGAAATAAGTTGTAGATGCATTATTTAATGTATTTAATTTGTATCTTCTACGCCATGCAAACGACAACATTATTGCCATTATCAGCAATCAATATTTTTATTTTAGTTTCTCTGTGAATTCACCGTTGCCTTGAATATCAGCATCACATTTATGTTAAAAAAATGACCCCCAAATTCTTCATCCAGCCTAATGGCAATCTAAAACCACAACTTGGGCTGGGCGCAGTGGTTCATGCCTGTAATCCCAACACCTTGGGGGCCGAGGTGGGTGGATCACCTGAGGTCAGGAGTTCGAGACCAGCCTGACCCACACGGTGAAAACTATCTCTACCAAAAATACAAAATGGGCTATGCATGGTGGTGCATGCCTGTAATCCCAGCTATTTGGGAGGCTGAGGCAGGAGAATCACTTGAACCTGGGACGCAGAGGTTGCAGAGAGCCGAGATCATGCCATTGCATTCCAGCCTGGGAAACAAGAGCGAAACTCCATCAAAAAAATAAATAAAATAAAAATAAAACCGCAACTTGTGTTCCATATCATATTTCCACATCTTTAAAGTGTTTCTTGTAGAATGTGAACAACGATATTGCTATACTCTCATTATTTCAAAGATTTTCATTATGCTGCTCTACCCATCTGCTCTGCTCGAAGGAATTTATCATCCTGCATGCCTCCTACCTCATAATGTCTTTCAGAGGCAAGCTGACTTCCACTTAGAGTGATCTGTGGGAAAACATAACGTGTTCTGAATGTGCCACTGAGGGAGAATTCTTCAAACTTGGTAAAAGCTGAACCCACGGGCTCTCCACACGTTTCGAGGTCGGTGGTTTGACACTTCAGTAATGTGCATATCTATGGAAGAATAGCAAAGAGAAAGAGTCAGAAAACTTCCAAATATTTTCTCGGCTAAATAATGCAACTTCAAAGAATAAAGGAATATTTAAATTGCCTCATAAGAAGTATTTTCCAAACCATAGGTAACAACTTATTAGTGAATCCTAAAATCAATTTAGCGGATCAGGATTAACACTTTTTTTTTAAATGAAGTCAATAGGAATTGACTAGAATTTTAAAGATCAGAGTGCATGGCATATAATAACAGCTATTTCTAATTCTATTTTAAATTATTTCATAAACTGTGTCAATTAAATTATTTTTAATTCGGTCACATATCCACTTGGCTACACTGGGTTATGGTGTAAAGTATCCTTCTTTCTCTGTATTTAGTTGAGGTCAATTTGAAAAAAGCACTGCTCTAACGTAACTTGATGGAAAAAGAGAATGCATAGAAGGTGCAGCTTTTGAAACCTGAACCTGGCCTGCTGATAACTAATCAATTTGCTATATGTTTTTGTCTTGCAACTGAAAGAACTAATTCTGTTCCTGCTGAGACTGAACAAATAAAGTGCTCTGCGGACAAAATTCGGTGATAGCCCAATTTTCAAAGAAAAGCAATGATGACCTAGAATAAAAACTAATGACAAGGCCACTCTAACATATTTAAGCATTTCTACCTGTAGGTAATATTGGCCTTCTACCGTGTGCAGTCCATCAAAAGCACCTAGGGCATAGACCTCATCTGTCCGCTTCTCAGACATCTTATAAGTTAAGTGACAACACAGGTCTTTCTGGCAAACTGTGTAATTTCCTATATTTCTCTTAAGCTCGGTGAAGGTAAACTCATCAAAATAAATCATCCCCGGAAAATCTGACTGCTCAGAGGAGAAAGGCTTGACATTGCTGGCATAAGCAAGCCAGTCAACAGCTGCAGGGTAGCTGGGCTCACGGCGAGGCCGAGACTTCAATTCTGATAGCATCAGCTGACCACTCTCTGTTTCCATGTCGTAGTGGTACCCTTTGACTGCTTCTGGGGAATAAATTCCACTCCCTACAGGCAACATAAAGAAACACAAACATTGGTTTCAGATTTGTTATGGTGACCAACTAATAGAAAATTCCAGTGTGAAATTAAATACAAAGTTATTAACGCATATTTTCAAGATAGTTAAGGAGATAGCTGTCATATTGGTGTAAGTTCCAATTTGACTCTGCATCCTCCATAAGGTACTACTTGCACTGAAATTATCATTTGACATGGAGGTGCATAGTTTTAAGCTAACTTAGCAACAAACTAGAAAATCCCCCCAACATGAAGAATAATTTTAGCTCTCCACTGACGACTTAATTTCTTTGTGTTTGGGATTTGTTATTCAACAGATAACAAAGTAGTTAAGAAGGAAGCTTGCATTACTTTGAACATGGATATTACAAAGAATAAATTCTAAAAACCTGATTAAGTCAAAAGTGATTTTTATCACTTAAACTTTTTTATGCTTGAAATATTTTTATTTATTTGTATTTTTTTCTTCCAACTTTTATTGTAGGTTTAGAAGGGGAACGTGTGAAGGTTTGTTACATGGGTAAATTGCATGTTGCTGGAGTTTGATGTGCAAATGATTTTGTCACCCAGGCAGTGAGCATAGTATCCAACAGGTAGTTTTTTAGTCATCAACCTCCTCCCACCCTCCTCTCTTAAGTAAGTCCTGGTGTCTACTGTTCCCCTCGTTGTGTCCATGTGTACTCAATGTTGAACTTCAAGTGGGAATATGTAGTATTTCATTTTCTGTTCCTGTGATAACTCGCTGAGGATAATGACCTCCAGTTGCATCCATGTTGTTGCAAAGGACATTATTTCATTCTTTCTTATGGCTATATCCCATGGTAGTATTCCATGGTGTAGATGTATCACATTTTCTTTATCCACTTCACTGTTGGTGAGCACCTGGGTTGATTCCATGTCTTTGCTATTGTGACAAATGCTGCAATGGACATACAAGTGAATGTGTCTTTATGGTAGAATGATTTACATTCCCTCAGGTATATACCTATTAATGGGATGGCTGGGTCAAATGACAGTTCTAAGTTTCTGAGAAATCTCCAAACTGTTTTCCACTGTGGCTCAACTAATTTACATTTTCACCAGCAGTGTATAAGCATTCCTGTTTCTTCACAACCTCACCAGCATCTGTTTGTACGTTTTTTTAATTTTTTAATCATAGCCATTGTGACTGGTATGAGGTGGTATCTCATTGTGGTTTTGATTTGCATTTCTCTAGTGATTAGTGATGTTGAGCATTTTTACATGCTTGTTGGCCACATGGATGTCTTTTGAGAAGTGTCTGTTCATGTCCTTTGTTCATTTTTTAATGGGATACTTTTCTTTTGTTTGTTGATTTAAGTTCGTTATGGATTCTGGATATTAGACCTTTATGAGAATCATAGTTTGCAAATATTTTCTTCTGCTCTGTAGGTTATCTGTTTACTCTGAACCACAAGATTTATTTTGACATTACTCATGCACATTGGCTAGGAAGTTCCTTAGAACTGGCTTTGATTTTTTTACGTGACTTCTCTCCAACTCCAATTTTCTTCCAAGTAAAATTGAGATAATAATGTTTGCCTCCTTTTTCACAAGGATGATATTCCTTAAGTAGAAACAAATACTATCATTAACTTTGTGATGTTAAAATTGGTAATAAAGTTATTAAACAAAAATGTGGCTTGAAAATCAAGACGCTTTCCTAAGACCATCGTTCCCACTTGGTGCACGCTGGCGTGAGTTACCTGTCATGTGCATGCTGGTGTTGTGGGTATTTGCAGCAAGTAGATTGACTCCCATGGCCTTAGCCCATGCTGAATGGAAGGGAACAGCCGAAAGCAGGGGCAGCTCGTTGTACCATGCTGTGGGGTAGACAATGCTGTCAACTTGAAGCTCATCCACCACCACCACAGCTGGGTCATAAGAAAAAATGTCAAAGCAAGTAAAAACGCCAAACTTCCCAAAGGGAGTGTCAAAGGTCACAAATTCTGAATCCTTGGGGAAATCAAATTGAATTTCAGGTGCAAAAAGATTGTACTGTTAACAAAAAGCAAAGAAGAAAATTAATAAGAAAACTGCCAAACAGATGTGATCCATTAAGTCCCCATTAAATCTTTCCTCCCATGTATGTTGACATGCATGTTTAAAACTGTTACACATAGGCCAGGATTACACATAATCCCAGCACTTTAGGAGGCTGAGGTGAGTGGATCACTTGAGGTCAGGAGTTTGAGATCAGCCTGGCCAATGTGGTGAAACCCTGCCTCTACTACAAATAAAAAAAAAAAAAAAAAAAAAAAAATTAGCCAGGCATGGTGGCACGCGCCTGTAATCCCAGCTACTCAGACACTGAGGAGGAGGATTCCCTGAACCCCAGAGGCGGAGGTTGCAGTTAGCCAAGATCATACCACTGTACTCCAGCCTGGGTGACAGAATGAGATTCCATATCCAAAAACAACAACAAAACAAACTGTTACACATAAATTTGCAAAAATCATGCCCACTATACCACTGTCTTATCAATCTTCTTATGGTGACATTAATCAAAAACTTCATTTTTTTTCTTACAACGAGTGAATGAAACCACAACCACAAATGATATTTAAAATGTGAGTATTTCTATCTTAAACTCACAGGTTGAAATCTTGGATCCTACCCTTCTCAGATTGTTTTCTACTGTATTCCTCAAATTTCAACAGCACTACCATGTTAATAAACTTTGTCATGTCTCCCAGTGATACTGCCAGGTTTATAGAAGTGAAGTCCATTGAAAATTAACTTAGACAATGCAATTGCTACATATTATTAATTAGTAACCCATTAGTAATTTTATTTTTTTCAGCTTGATTCTTTTTTTAAAATGCCACTTAACCTGGGCTCAGGAGTACAGCATATGTTTTGCTTGGGTTTTTGTTTGGCCTGCTGTGTGTCTGCATGTGCTCTGGCGAAAGCTACTCCCCAGCCCTGTGGTCCCTGGAGGTCTCTTGCTACTCCATTCTCCTCTTATGTGGCAGCCCATCCTTCATCCTTTGGTGAATGGCTCAGGAAAGGCATGTCACCTAATTGAATCAAGGAGTGATAAGACCGTCGCAGAGTTATAGGAGGGGGAAATAACACTCTTCCTGTAGATTTTGTTGATAAAGATGTGAACTTCACGTTGCTCCAGCTATGCGGCTTCTAAAAGGAGAGTTCCCCTGAGAAAAAAGCTGTAACAAAGGGCTAGGAGAGCTAGAGGGATGGATGATAACTTTGGAGCCTCTGAGTGTCAGAATGCACTGAAATGAGACATACCCTTTCTATGATACACATTTTTACATGTATGTAAACAAGGAAATTCCCACCTTTTTAAAGCCATCTTCAGTTGAGGTTGTGTTTCCATTACAATCAAAAAAGTCCTAATGGAATATATGGTCGCTTAGTATGAAATGCTAACAAATTGGGCTAAAAAATGAATCTGATATTAAATCATGAATGAAACAGAATGTTTACTTCTTTTTCAGAGAACATTAAAATCTTTGTGTGGTTATTGTCACATCCATTTAGATATTCTACCATATTCTGTTTTATGATGGATTCAAGCCCAGAACACTTATATGGAACTGAATGAAGTCCCCTTTTCAACTATGATGTGACAATTATAAGATGCATCTGTAACAGTTCCCTCCCCAGCATTCGACAAACAAACACACATACATACCACAAGCACACAGAAGAAGTAGCAAGTTGAGCTAAGGCACAAGTGATTCTCACCTTATGGTAGCGTGCCACCAGTTTTCCCTGAGAATCAAACACCACATCAGTGTTGTATTGGTAACGGCCATCGGGGGGACACTGAGGGTCACTGGCATTGCATGGCTTCTTGTCCCCAATATTAGCCACAACATAGATAGAGTTGTCCTTGGCCAGGCAGCTGAGTCTTTCTTGTACTGGTGTGTTGCCGAATCTAATTCAATAGACATTTCCTTAAACTTACTATATTTTAGTAATTTTTGAAATACCAAAGTGATACCTTATTTGCCCATTACCCATAACACAACAGCCCTAGGTCAAGAATCAACAGAAAATATTTTAAAACTCTCATGTGAGATATAGTGTTCATCTTCCTGAAAGCTAACCCATATTACTATGCCAAACTCCAGATTACAATACAAGACTGAAGGAAAGAAAAGATGGAGGAAGAGGAGGATGAAAAGAAGTAGCACATTCTCTCATGGTGTGCTCCCAGTCAGGTAAATGAAGTGCTTGAAATTTAGCAGACTCTGCTAATAGAGAAGACCTTGTCTATATTCCAAGCCATAGTTTGTACAAGCTTGCTGATATGAGTTGTGGCTGGAAACAGAAACGCCAGGTGACAGTAAGTAGTTTGTCCCCTGCAGATCGTCTTCTATAGAAAGCAAATATAGCATTAAGTCGTGGAAATGTTAAAGATTAAAATAAAAAATAAAAAGCACTTCACCGTGCTGGCTCAGTTTCCTCATCTGTCAAATGCAACGTAATAGCTTCCTTTTTGACTTAGTGGATCCACATGAGAAATCCTGAAATAAGTACAGACATGAAATTGCTTTACGAAGTAATACCAAGTCCATCCATATTAAAGATACTTTTCCTTGGCTGAGCACGGTGGCTCATGCCTATAATCCCAGCACTTTGGGAGGCCAAGGTGGGTGGATCACCTGAGGTCAGGAATTCGAGACCAGCCTGACCAACATGGAGAAACCCTGCCTCTACTAAAAATACAAAATTAGCCTGGCATGGTAGTGCACACCTGTAATCCCAGCTACTCAGGAGGCTGAGGCAGGAGAATCATTTGAGCCTGGGAGGTGGAGGTTGTGGTAAGCCGAGATCTCGCCATTGTACTCCAGCCTGAGCAACAAGAGTGAAACTCCATCTCCAAAAAAAAAAAATGATATTTATCCTTGATATAAGAAGGGAATGTAGCAAGGTGATAGCTGGTTTCAAATATTTGAAAGGCTTAATTTATTGGAGATAGGTCACATGTGTGAACATAGCATAGAGTGCAGGAAAAAGATGAAAGGAAGTCAAAGAGAGGCAGATTTCAGCAGAAAATAAGACAAAAAAAAAAGTTTAGTAACCAGCTCACTCTGTCAAATAAGCGTATTTGCTAGTCACTAAAAATTTTATTACAATATGGTACATCTAGGCCCTCAGAGTCCATTCAGTTAGCACAGCTTAAAGGACATGGCTGTTTTAATTCCAGCCATTCTAGTGACCAATTATGAGACCATAAACCTTCCTTTTTTCACATATTTATAATGCAAATAGGAATGCCAACTACATAAATTGAATGAGAAAATGTGTATAGTATACTAGGTACAGTTCTTGGGATCGATTAAGTGCTCCATAAATGAGAATTGCTATTATGGATTGTGTGATTACAAGAAGGCAGCCCCAGTCGTGACGACTTTATTGCTTTTAGAGGCCATTCCATGTCTTTCTATGATCTCACAGCCCCTCTGCAATTGATGTTAAGCTAATCTTTGAATAAAAAGGACAGACTAATGGCCCACTGGTTTAGATCTTTTCATTTTCTTAAAAAAAAAAAAAAAGAGAAATGCTGTTAATATTCACATTCATTAAGACCTTTAATAAGTTTATCATGTCCTTTGTTTAATTTTTCTTTTCTTGACTAAATAATTTGAGTTAATATTTCCTACTAGTTCCGCATGAAAAAAAAAAAAAGCCCATAGAAGACATGTTTGACATGTCAGCATTCTAAATCGTAATCTTTTTTTTTGAGACGGAGTCTCACTCTGTCGCCCAGGCTGGAGTGCAGTGGTGTGCTCTCGGCTCACCGCAGCCTCTGCCTCCCGGGTTCAAGCGATTCTCCTACTTCAGTCTCCTGAGTAGCTGAGACTACAGGCGCAAGGCACCATGCTGGCTAATTTTTGTATTTTTAGTAGAGACAGGGTTTCACCATGTTGGTCAGGCTGGTCTTGAACTCCTGATCTCATGATCTGCCCTCCTTGGTCTCCCAAAGATTACAGGCTTGAGCCACTGTGCCTGGCCTCTAAATAGTAATATTTAAACACACAAGGATAGTTGCATGGCTCTCTATTATTCCCTTCAGGGATAAATATTGCTAGGGAGAAGACTGACTTTCTTTTCCAATATTATAATTATATTAAATACTGGATTTCTCCTTTTGATAACACAGAACTGAAAGGTCGTAATTTGAATAAGTAGGTGTAAGAATTCATAATGTTGAAATTTCATTAGTCACTTACCTTCCCAACCTAAAATTATTTATCTATAGCTAATTATGAGATTTATGGATAGCTTTTCTCTGGAAAAGTCAGTCTTATTAGCCCAGGTGAATAGAGTACATTTTAGTGTAAGCCTCATGAATTGCAGTAAATAGTGATTTCTTCCTACTCTGGGAAATGCCTCATAAGCAAGTAGATGCTGAGTCAGGGTGACATGGTTTCTGTAAACACAGACCACGCAATATTTAGAGAATATTGTTCCGAAGGTAAAAATCCCGGAGTGAGGCTTGATTCACGTAGCTGAGCCTGAATGTTGTACCACTGAGCTTGACTTTCCACTTAATTTTACATAGTCAAAATTATCAAAGTTTCTCTTTTTGCACAATAGATGTAGTTCTAAACAGGTGCATGTAAATTTAAAATTAGCAAGTTAATGACTTTTTAACCCATCAATTTTGCCATTTAAAGAAATAATCTTGAACTATTTTTAAAAGTTAATACAACTAAAATATCTATTTCATAAATAATTTATTATGGATATTTTTTTAAGAAATGTATGTCCAAATTACATCTACTAATAATTACTGAAATTTCTCAAAAGATAAGAATACAAAGAAGTTCAGATTCAATCCTTTCTGTTAAAGTAATAGTGACAACTAGCATTGAAGACTGCATTACAATGTACAAATTCCATGTGTATTACTTCACTTGACACTCTTGTCTACCCTGTAAGAGAATTAAGACAAGGACTTTATTATCCCTGTTTTACAGGTACAGAAACAGAAATGTTAAGTATTTAGGTTATGCAGTTGCATCACTCAGCCAAGTGGCGGTAAAAAGTGGTCCCAGAAGCAGTGCTTCCTTTTTCAAGTCCTATACAATTTCCATTCACCATATTGATTGCATTGTAAATGATAGTGATAGCAAAGCTCTGTGGAAACATAGACTCATTCATCTTTTTACTCTTCCTATGAAGGAGAAAGGTGTCCCTGGATGAACCAGCTTACTTGTATTTGAAACACAGGTTCTAGATATTACAACTTTTCCACTTTGTTCAAACCCAGTTAAACACATTTACTATAAAAATTGGGTATACACCTACTATTTTCTTTTTAAGACAAGGCCTTACTGTCACCCGGGCTGGAGTACAGTGGTGCAATCATAGCTCACTACAGCCTCAAACTCCTGGGCTCTAGGAATCCTCCTGTCTCAGCTGGAATGACAGGTGTGCACCACCACACCTCGCTATTTTTTTTATTTTTATTTTTATTTGCAGAAACAGGATCTGGCTTTGCTGCCCAGGCTGGTCTCAAACGTCTGACTTCAAGCAATCCTCCTGCTTTGGCTTCCCAAAGTATTGGGATTACGGGTTTGAGCCACCATGCCCAGTCACGCCTACTATTCTGGAGAGACAATTGCAACAAATAACCAACCAATCATCAATATCTCAAGTCATTTGCCAAACAGGAGATATGCCAGATGACATACATTATGAAACATAAATACTATCCACAGATTCAACACTATTTCCTTTTTTTGTTTTCGAGATAGAGTCTCTGTCATTCAAAAAATTGTCTTGCCTCAGCCTCTCGAGTAGCTGAGATTACAGGCGCACACCACCATGCCCAGCTAATTTTTGTATTTTAGTAGAGATGGG
>PVKP010029014.1:0-29467 GCA_004027715.1 Plecturocebus donacophilus
TCATCCTTTTTGCACTGGTTTCTTCCCATCTTTGTGTATTTATCCTCCTGTCGTCTCTGTAGTTGCTGACTTTCAGATTGGGCCTCTGAGTGGACGTCTAGTTTGTTGATGATGAAGTTATTTCTGTTTCTTAGTTTTCCTTCTAACAGTCTGGCCTCTCTGCTGTAGGACTGCTGAGGTCCACTCCAGGCCCTGTTTCTTGGGGATCACCTGCAGCAGCCTCTTCACTTTCACTGGGAGCTGCAATCCTGAGCTGCTCCTAAGCGGCCATCTTGGATCTCCTCCCCTATTGTCCTACCTTTCTAAGGGCAGTTTGAAGATGTATGTCAAAAATTTTTAAATGAACATCAAAATGAATCCATAAATTCTGCTTCCAGGACTTTATACCCAGGGAAAAACTAAATCAAACATACAAAGTTGCTTCACATAAGGATGTTCACTGCAGTGTTGGTTATTAAGAAACTAGAAATGTAACTGCCTTTCAACAGAAAGTTTAGCTAAATAAACTATGAAGTATTCATATATTAGAATACCATGTAGCCATTTAAAAAGATGACATATGACACATATATGTACAAATTCACTGACAAAAAAATGACGTGCTGTAAATAACATGGAATATTAGCATAGTAATAGTCATAAACAATTGTGTGTGGGGCGGGGACAGTTATGTCTACAAATATAGAGACCAACTGTCACCAGTGGTTGCCTCTGAATGGTGGGACTAGGAGTGATTTTTCCTTTGTCCTTGATATTTCCTGTATTAGTTCCTTTTCATGTGTCAGAAAAGAAAGCTAGTTTGAAGAAAATAAAAATGAAGAAATAAAGTACGAAAAAACAAATCATGAGATTAGAAACCAAAAATGTTAAAATGCTACCTACCAAAGCATTTTCCGCAATGTCGGCTTGGAAAAACTTTCCGATAGTTTCCTGCAATGGAATAACTAAAGGTGAAACAAACAAATCCAGTCACAAACAATTGCTGACATTTCTAAAGGTAAAAGTATTAACTATAATTAATTATACTTATAAATATTAATAAGTATTATTTATATTTTGTAATTTTATATTTATAATTAATTATAAGCATTAATTATAATATTCAGCTATGTAAGGGTATTTTTCTGCATAAAACCAGTATGGTACACAAATACTTAGTAACACATTATCTTTTGCTATATTTAATTATATGTAATAAAATAGAGAACATGAACATGCAGATTCAACATCCTGAATTTACTAAATTGGGTGAGGGCTTCCGTATTAACTTTTACATGGCATAACATGCTAAGAGCCAGTTTCCCCCTCTTGTGCCACAAATGACCCGTAATGCATTTCAATAAAAATGTTTTTGGCCTGAGTAACTAAAAGAATAGATTTGCTCGCCTACCATATCTGATCAGTCATCAAGTTCTGTTGATGCTTCTAGGTCTCTCTCATACATCTCATCATTTACATGTGCTGGCTCTTAATGGGTGGCAGGCCTTTATTTCTAATTCCTGTAATGCCTTTAACACAGCCTTCTAATGGGTTTGTTTCTCTATCCTTTTGCGTCTTCAACCTTTCTAGAATCCCATCCCCAAATCAATCTTCCTTAAACATTACTAGATCACACCCTACAGCATTCTACCTCTGTGCCTTTCCTCCTGCCATGTCCTGACTTCCAAAGCCAGGAACCACCAACTCCAATTCTTTCAAATCCAGGTAAGATTCTGTGCCCTCTGAGAAGCCTTGACCACCTGAATCCCTACTGATTTTTCTTTTTCCTTAATTCCTGTTGCACTTTAATAAGTGCACCATTTCTATGGCATTTACTATTACCAATAACAGTGTTTTAAAAGCCTCACCACGCCCTTCCCCACCCTGGCCCAAGTATATGTTTTTATCTAAGCAGATTTCATGTAGAAATTTCACTTTATGGCCGGGAACGGTGGCTGACGCCTGTCACCCTAGCACTTTGGGAGGCCGAGGCAGGCGAATCACTTGAGGTCAGGAGTTCAAAATCAGCCTTGCCAACATGGTGAAACCACATCCCTACCAAAAATACAAAACTTGGCAGGGAGTGGTGGTGCACCCCTGTAACCCCAGCTACTTGGGGGGCTGAAGCAGGAGAACTGTTTGAACCCAGGAGGCGGAGGCTACAGTGAGCCGAGACTGTGCCACTGTACGCCAGCCTGAGCACAGAGTGAGACTCTGTCTCAAAAAAAAAAAAAAAAGAAAATCTAGTTTAATTTTTGTGTCCAGCACAATACCTCGTATACAGAGGACCTAAAAGAATAAATTAATATCTTTATGGTCTGAATTATAAAGTGCAAAATAAAATGTTATAAGCATTAACAAAGCTACTTGTATTTAAATATACAGAAAGATTTCTAGTCAACTAATAAAATATTTTTCTAGCTAAAGGTTAGCTTAATCATATTTTCAATATGAAATCTGGTTTTTATTGTAATTATCGAAAATGTGAACAAAGTGGGAACAAAGAGAAATATATCTTATGTAGATTCAAATAAATTATCAGTAGAAACACAATATAAAATGGATACAGAGAAAAAACCCTTTAAGAAAAAAATTCTAAAGAGGGGAGAAAACCACCATTGGTTCTACCACTTAATAAAAAACAAATTAACAATTCTGATATAATTAAAATCTAAATATGCTGCAAGCTCAACTGATTAGGAAAGTCTTTAAAATTAGCCAATTTTACTTTTCAAAGCAAATTAAGTCATTGAATAAATATACCTTATTCAAATATTGTGCGATGTAACCTCTTCCACAACCAAGATCCAAAGCAAGGGGGAAATCTCTAAAAAAAAAAAAAAGATACAGAAGTTATGCTCTGTCCATAATACAGTCTATAAATTAAGAATTATTTTTTCTTCAGTAAAATCATTTCAGTAAACACAGCTTCCAGAAGGTTACATCATCTGCCTTTTTGGCCTCACCTTACAAGTTGTATATACCAGAGCCTACAGCACAATGCAAGTCTGTCTGATCTAGCTATTCACAGGACCTCGTGATGAGCCCACTTTCCACTTGCTAGCTCCATGATGTGGACTCGAAGAAGAGATTTAAACAGGATATTTTAACTCAATAATACATCCAGATAAAGAATGCAAAGAAGCTAATGCAAATTAACTTGAAAATAATTGACATACTTATCAATAATTATCCCTATTTCTCAGACTTGTTGAAGCAGTGGAACACTTAGAAATCAACATGTGAAATACCATTACGTATTAATGTTAAACTAAAAAAAAGAACTTAAATAATAGTTGAACTTTTACTGAAAACGTACCAGGTTCAAAGTACTGTGCTAAGTGTCTGAAGCTGAGTAAATCAAACCAAGTACTTCAACTACTAAGAAGCAGTCAACACTTGAATTCAGTCAGTTTGAATCCTGAACTGGAACTGTCATCCTCCATGCCTTGCTGTCTTCTCTAAATATACTTTGTTATGCTACACTGATACAGATATCTAATTGTAGGCCATAGGTTCAAAAAAACATATAAAAAGAAAACTTAAAATTTTATCTACTAATAATATTCTTCCTGAAAAACTGGAACAGAAAGAGCCCCTTTGCAATTTGTTTTTAAAAAGCTTTGTCAAAATTATAGAACACCAGTACACAGCTGGAGAATCCCTAGTGGTAGATAACCTTATTTACCTAATGCCCTAATGCTTGATGATGAACACAGGCAATATGGCACAGTTAGGTACAGAGGCTTTGGAACTAGAAGGTAAATCTTAAAAATTTGCATGTTGTTAAGTATCTCAATTTTTAGGGCAATCTTTCTATTACAGGCTTTTGGCCAAATCAAGTGGATTCAGGCTTAGAAATAGATACGAGTTGTGCTTCCATACATTCTTTTCTTTTTTCAGGCAACAATGAAGAAAACATTTGCTCTCCAGACACGAAAAAGGAGACTTACAGAGTGATTTAAATCACTAGTCAGAGTAAATTCTTCCAGATTCTGCCATTTCAAGTTCCCAACATTCAACCTCTTGAATTTCCACTCAAAAGCTAATGGTATTGTATTATGATCACTACCACTTACCTGGGTATGTCATACACACGGTCCGCAATTCGACTTCCAACCTGAAGGATTACAAGATGCATAGGTTAACAGGAAAGTAATACTCTTTTTCCAGCATTCCACAATCCACAGGTTACTTGTGTTTTAAAATAAGTACTTCCCTTTATCCCCTTTTCAATTTCACCACAGGAACTTTCTTCTCAAATCACCAGGAAACAAAATTGAGGCAAATTACTTCAGAAGTCAATTTAATGAAATCAAGAGTAAATATTCTTAAAAATATACATATATACACATACATATATATGTGGTCTTTACATTCTGTGTGACATAAGATCACAAAAATGAAAAGCAAAGAACACAAAACGTACATTATTGTCCACAGATATTAGCATGCGATATATAAAGTGAAAAGTGAGTTACTTGGGGTTTATTGCAGATCAATACATAAGTGGTCACTTAAGAAAAATGCTACTATTTGATAACTAACAAATTTTTTGGAACTCCTAAATGAACAAGTTTTCTGAGTGACATTCACAAGTTAGAAAAGCCAAATCTGAGGTAAGGGCACCTCCCTGGCCCCAGTCCCATCCCAATTTAAGAGTAATAAGGTAAGCACCACCTTAGCTGGGCTAGTTTCATCTGGCAGCAATAAAGATGTGGGAGTCTAGTATTCTCCACATTCCACTTATTCCCTCATAAACACCCCCAGAGTTGCTATTAGGACTCCCAAACACAGATGTACTTGCTTTTTGGGAGAAGGGCAAGGGAGGAGGGAGAATAGATGTTTCTTCCCAGGAGTCCACTTTGTACATCATTCCTAATATGAACGCCCTATGTTGATTATAAAAAGAACTCTCATATACTTTATCTTATTTGTTCTAATCCCACGAAGTGGCTAGGCCTCAATCTAGTTGTAATCCAAGTGCTTTTCTTGGAGGAGAAAGGGCTACGAGCATACATCTTCTAAGTACATGACATCAGCAGTGTAGTAAGTGCACCATGCCTTACAAATGGGATACAGTTTATTGGTAGTAAACTTCCTATATCTATAATAGACATTACCAGTCTCTCTCTCTATAAGACTTCCTGAGAACAGACAAACTGTCAATCATCTGATCAGACCTGTACTTGCACAGAGCTCTGCTCAAGCTAGTTCAGTAAGTGTTTGTTGCATTATACTTGACTCCAATTTTGTTCTACTTCTGAATAAACATTTACTGAGGCCTGAACTTGGGAATGTATGTCCTGAAAGTAGAAACTCTCAGTACCGGGCCCACTTGGGCAGGGTGAAAGAGGTTTCTCATACAAGCAAAGACCAATCAGAGACCTTAATTTGATATTCCTAAAACATAAATCAGATCACTCCACTGATTAAAACAAGAGCTTCACATTTCTCTAGAGCAGTGCTGACAAAAAATCATGAGAGCCACACATGTAATTTCAAATTTTCTAGTAGCCACGTAAGAAAAAAAGTAAAAATGAGAGAAATTTAATTTTAAATTTTAATTGAAATTTAATTTTAAATTTATATTTAACCCAATATATCAAAAATACCATTGCAACATGTAATCAGTATAAAAGCTCTTAATGAGCTATTTTACATGCTTTTTTTCAAACTAAGTCACTATACTCGTGTGTATTTTACACTTACAACACAACTCAATCGGACTTGTCACCTTTCAAGTGTTCAACAGACACATGTGTGGCCGGCAGTTACCATACTGGCTGGACAGCACAGATACAGAAGAAAACCTCAAGTCCCTATCCTGCAAGGCCCTGATGATTTGGGCTCTCCTGACCTCCTCTCCCACTCTCTCCCTCTGTGGAGCTCCTCTGGAGGCATCTATAAGGTCCTTTCGGCCTCAGGGACGTTGCTGAAATGAATGCAAGCATGAATGAAAAGCATGTTACAAATATCTGAGCCTAGGCCTTGCGTGATTACAGTACAGGACGAGAGAGCCAGGGCTGCTGGTCAAGGTCAGACGGTGAGGTCGGGGCCCAGCCAGAGCTCGCGGAGAGGAAGACGAGTTTCGGGATCGCCCCTCAACCCCGCCGCCCAGCGGGCTCACCTCCTCCTTTAGGTAGTCAAACTTCGTCGGCTCGGGCTGCTGGGCCGCCCAGTTCTTCTGTTTCCTTTTCAAATCCCGATCGAAGATATTCAGGGCTCTGGACGATGTGCCGCCCCGGGGAGAGACACCAGACGTGACCTCCCTACGGCCCAGGTTCTCCACTGGGACCCTTGCCGCCCGAGGTCGCCGACAATAGTGCCAGAGACCCGCCGGCCGCAGCATCTCCAGCGGCGATAGCAATTACCGGCGCCTTTTGTCGTGCGCATGCGCCAGAGCTGCTTCTGCGACTTCTACAAAGGTCTTCGCAGAGGAAATGCGCAAGTAGTTTGGCCTAGTTCGCTTGCCATTACGGCAGAGCGTCATGCGGAGGATTGTGGGTGCGAGTCCTACGTGAGGCTTGGAAAGGACTCCGGACGGTGAGTGGGGATGGGTTCGAGTTGAAGAGTTCGAGTTGAAGGGCTCGAATTGAAGGGCTCGAGGAGGGGTGTGTGTGGCCTGGAGGAAGAACTAGTCTCTGACAGGATCTCTTTGGCATCTGCGAGGGGTTTTGCCCCTTCCTCTTGAGGCTTTTCGACCTCATTCTTCAGATTTCATCGATCTTCTTCAGGGTCGCTTCTCGAGTCAGTCTGTTAGCTGTGGGAAGGAGACCCTCGTCCAGGGGCCAGCCCTGTATTCTCTGCCTTAGAGAGCGTGCAGAAGGGGAGGGTGGGATACAGTTTTTCCTGGTTAGTGTATAAAAGGCCTTGTTTTTAAAATAAGGAATACCGCCCTTTTAATCAATCCTTTTTTTTTTTTTTTTTTTTTTTTTTTTTTTTTTTTTTTTTTTTTTTTTTTTTTTTTTTTTTTTTTTTTTTTGCCATTAATCAATGACTTTTGGCTCTTTGCAAAACTCTCATCCAGAGATGCTAAAATATTAGGGACTATTCACAAGGGAACAGTATTAATTTATACACACATTTGTGTATGTTCTAATAAGTTCCGGGGGGATCAGCTTTTTTGGGACTTCATCACTTGTAGAAAAAGAGATTATAGAAAGAAATGATATTTATTAACTGGAGTGAGACTTTACCTGGAAAATCAAATTTACTTTTTATTTATTTTTAAATTTTTTTGTTTGTTTGTTTTTGAGATGGAGTCTCGCTCTGTCTCCATGCTGGAGTACAGTGGCGCGAACTCGGCTCACTGCAATCTCCACCTCCCGTGTTCAAGCGATCCCCCTGCCTCAGCCCCCGTGTAGCTGGGACTACAGGCGTGCACCTCCAGGGTTGTCTAATTTTTTTGTATTTTAGTAGAGACAGGGTTTCACCATCTTGGCCAGGACGATCTCGATCTACTGACCTTGTAATCTGCCTGTCTCAGCCTCTCAAAGTGCTGGGATTACAGGTGCGAGCCACTGTGCCCGGCCTAAACTTTCTATTACTTTTGAAGGATGATTGGATTTAAAGAGGGAACGTTGTGAGCTAAACCTGAGTTGATTTTGGTCTGTTTAGTTAGGATGTTAGTCTTATAGAACTAAAGGCTGTTTGTTGGCAGTAACAGGAGATAAGGAGTAGCAGAATGAGACCAGAATGTGAAGAAACAAATGAGGCAACTGAAGCTAGGGAACCTTATTTACTTTTTTTTTTTTTGGTAGACAGGGTCTCACTCTGTTGCCCAGGCTGGAGTGCTATGATGCCATTACAGCTCACTTTAGCCACGATCTCCTGTGCAGAAGTGATCTTCTGGCCTCAGCCTCCAGAGTAGCTGGGACCGCGGGCCGGTGCCACCAAGCCGGGCTCATTTTTGTATCTCTTGTAGAAATGGGGTTTCACCATGTTACCCAGGCTGGTCTTGAACTCCTGGGCTCAAGTGATTTGCCCTCCTTGGCCTCCTAAAGTGCTGGTGAGCCACCGTGCTTGGACTAGGGAATCTTAATTACATTTGCTTTCAGTTAGTAACATATACAGGTATACAGGTAGAAATTCTAATTGAGAACAGTGGACAAACAAACATCTGTTCCCCTCCATAAAGCCCTGGGGTTCTGCTTTGTTTCCCTTATATTTCTCTAAATGATCTGTAATGCAAACAGGATATTTTGTTATGTTTCTGCTTTTTTGCATGTGACCCAGAATAAGTTGAAGAGATGAAATTAGATTTAAGTTGCCTTTATTTTATGTACATTTAACTTAGAATATATTGTGAATTAATGTGTTTTTAAAACATTTAATTATAGTACTAACCATTATTACCATTAAAACATTTGTTTTATTTTTTAGTATTTGGTTTCTTCAAGCATTTGTTCAGCAAGATTAAAAATTAAAAATGTCATCCAAACAAGAAATAATGAGTGACCAGCGGTTTAGACGGGTTGCAAAGGACCCGAGATTTTGGGAAATGCCAGAAAAGGATCGAAAAGTCAAAATCGACAAGAGATTTCGAGCCATGTTTCATGACAAGAAGTTCAAGTTGAACTATGCTGTGGATAAAAGAGGGCGCCCCATTAACCATAGCACTACAGAAGATTTGAAACGTTTTTATGACCTTTCAGATTCTGATTCCAATCTCTCTGATGAAGACAACAAAGCATTGAATCAAAAGAAAATAAAGAAGAAAAAACCCCTGACTAAAAAAGAAATAGATTCAAAAAATCTAGTTGAGGAGAAAAAGGAAAAAACCAATGCTAATCAGAAGGGTTCTGAAAATAAAACTGATTTAGATAATTCTGAAGGAATTAAAAAAATGAAAACCTCATGTAAATCTAAGATAGATTCAAGCATAAGTCTGAAGAAGAATAGTGAAGAATTTATACAAAAAAGCATGAAAGAGAAAAAAAACATTGTTCAACATACTACAGCTGCTTCTCGCAAAGAAAAACAGAAGACATTAGATTCGAGCACCTCCAAAATCGTGAAATCTCCCAGGATCAAGTGTTCTAAAACAAGAAGAGACATGCAGTCAGGTAGGTTGGAAAAAATTAGAGATTCTTGGGTGTTACATTATTTATTTTTATACTGATCTTTCAAAAATGTAAACACATGAATAAGTATTTTCATAGTATGTTGGAATGGTCAAATGCTTATCTGGAAATACAAAGCTATAAAAGAAATATGCAGTGATAATTAATTTTTTATGTGGTGCTAGAAGACAGACATGAAAATTAGAATCTTGAAGTTGAACAATGATTTTGATTAGTGGTGAACCCTGGTAAGAACTATAGTCTCTCTCTTTTTTTTTTTTTGAGATGGAGTCTTGTTCTGTCACCTAGGCTGGAATACAGTTGCTTGATCTCAGCTCACTGCAACTTCTGCCTCCCAGTTCAAGTGATTCTCCTGCCTCAGCCTCCTGAGTAGCTGGGATTACAGGTGGGCACCATCATGCCCAGCTGATTTTTTTCTTTGTATTTTAGTAGAGACAGGGTTTCACCATGTTGGGCTGGCTAGTCTTGAACTCCTGACCTCAAGTGATCCGCCTGCCTCGGCCTACCAAAGTGCTGGGATTACAGGTGTGAGCCACCACACCTGGCCAAGAACTAACTGTATTTTCTAACCAGATAAAGTGTTACATGTCATAACATGTTAAGAAGAGATGTGTCTAAAGAGGGTAAGGAGGCCAAGCGGTGGCTCACGCCTGTAATTTCCACACTTTGGGAGACCAAGGTGGATGCATCACTTGAGGTCAGGAGTTCAAGACCAGCCTGGCCAACATGGTGAAACACCCCATCTCTACTAAAAATACAAAAATTAGCTGGGTGTGGTGGTGCATGCCTGTGGTCCCAGCTACTTGAGAGGCTGAGGCAGGAGAATTGCTTGAACCGGGGAGGTGGAGGTTGCAATGAGCCGAGATTGTACCACTGAACTCCAGCCTGGGTGACAGAGTGAGATTCCATCTCAAAAATAATAAAGATGGTAGGTAGAGTTGCATACTCATTCATTAATTTATTCAACTGCTTATTAACTGGTATGTGGCAGATAAAATATGACTAAGGCATGGTCACCCATCTCTGGGCTCTCACTAGCTTATATGATACCTTTATGCAAATTAGAAAAAGGCATGCTGTCTGGACACACAGAGCTCCCAGGGCTCTCACACTTTGGTGAAGAGATGGCACCTTTGAAGCAACAGCTTTTTGCACCTGAGCAGACACAGCCCCCTCCAGAATGCATGGCTTGGTGAGTGGAGGATGGCCTTGATGTTAGCCCTTCTTGTCCTTTTATAAATCCCCTTGTGCAGGTCACAGCCTGCCAAACTCTGTGCAGTGGCTGTTGTCTAAAGCAATATTGTCCAATAGAAGTACATAATTTTGGATTTTCTAGTAGCCACTTTAAAAAAATGAAGCAGGAAAAATTCTTTTAAATAATTTTATTTAATCCAATATATCAAAAAATTAATATTTAATATAAAAGTCAATGGTATATTTTATATTTTCTAATTTCTTACTAATATACTATTTTCACATTAGTGTCAAGTTGGACAAAACGCATTTCAGGTGCTCAGTTACCGCATGTGACTGGGATTACAGGCGTGAGCCACCGCGCCCGGCCACAAGACTTTATTATTATACAACCCAAAGTGTGGTATGTGTACCATTGTCATAAGTGAGAAGATATTTGATGATACTCAAACTTTTTAAATATTAATAGTTATGTACTATGTCAACGTCTTAGAAAACAGTATAAGTACCCCATCACGTCTGTGACTTCAGGAATATTGTTCAGAGCAAAACTAATTTTTTAAAAATTCAATTTAATAAAAGTATCAGTGATATTTAAAAATCACGAAAATGGTATAATGACTAACAATTGAGAAATACTGCAATACTAGAAGCACTGGGTCCGTAAGATGTTATTTCTAAGCTTGTTGCTTAAAAGTGAATTTTGCTTACCTCATAGTAACTTTCAATGTTGTGTTTTTCTGATCTCATATACAGAACCTATGACAATACCTTCATTTTGACTTTGTTTCACTTATTTTGGCTAGTTATTTTTTATTAATCCCTACTTCCTCATGGTGGTAACATAAAAGCCCATTTCCTGCTTTTCTTATAACAAAATGTCTTTTCATTCAGTTAGTCTCAGGTCTAATTGTATCTTTGTGAATCCTTCTTATAAGTACCTCTCTGCAGGCAAATTTAGATGTTTCTCACTGTGTGGTGATTGAGAACATAAGTTTATACATCAGTAAATAGTTACCTTTTATTTATGAATCCATCAAGAGCATGAGATCATGTTACAAATCTTCTCTCTTTTCCCTTATTCTAGCTCAATTCTTTGTATGTAGTAGATACTCAATAAATATTTGGTCAATGAATCTTACTATTGTAAGATTATAGGACCAAGAGAAACTTAGTTCCAATTTCATTCTAAATCTTAAACTTTTAAATTTGCTTTTAACTCTCCAAACTTAGAGCCTGTAAGCAGAAACATAAGCTTCAACTTAAAGATTAATGAAATGCCTAAGATATATCTACACATCCATTAGCTAGAAGCATGCGATTGCTTTAGAAGTAGGAAATGAGCCCTTTCAGAGTTGTGAGGACTAAAAATTCCAACTTAAGCAAACACAATCTTTTAATCTTGGTGTATGGCTAATCATAATAGTCGATTACAAAGTTCAAGACCTGGCAGAAAAGTTATAAATATTATTTATCTGTCTTTGTAGGTAATCTCATCCATATCACAACTTGTGTTGTTAACTACATATGAATGAATCACTGATCTCCAACTCAGACTTCTCTGAGCTGTACACTCTTGATACTTTCTTTTAGATGACTGAGTGGCATTTCATATTCAACATACTCAAAACTGAACTCATGATTTCCCTCCACCAAACAAACTAGTTCATTTCTAATGTTCCTTTTTCATCTATCCATCTGCTTAGCCAGCTAGCTCGGAAAGCTAAGAAGCTGTGACTCATCTTTGACACTTCCAAAACTTCCATTCCTGATATCAAATCCCCAGTCGGTGATTATTATTATTGGTTTCACTTCCTAACTGACTCTGAAATCCGTGTACTTCTCTGCATACATATTACCACCCAATTTAGTGCTACCTTCATTTCTTGCCTTGTATACTGTACTACCTTTACTATATTCACATCTGTTCTTTACTTTCCCCAGTCAGTTTTCTACAATATAGTCAAGGTGATCTGCTCAATATGCAAGTCTGAGGATGACAATATCCAAAAGAAGATGTCATCCTCTTTTTTGAAAACAAGAGTGTCTTCCCGTTGCTTTTATGAAAAAGTCCAACCTCTCTCTATGGTTTTTAGATAGCTTGGCCTCTACTTAAACTCTTTATTTCCATTTGTTACTTGATCACGTGCTATCTGTAATCTGGGCATGATTGTTGGCTTTTTTCTATTGGCAGATTTTTATAGGTACCTTCCTTGCTGTTTCAAACAAATTTCCATCTATTAGTCTAACTTTTAACTATTTAACTCCTCTTCCGCCTTCAATTAACAGCTCAGTTATCACTCACATAGGGACCCTGTTATATCCCCTTAGAAAACATTCTTTCTTGGATAGCTTAGTTGTTATTTTAACTTTTTCTGTATATTGATTTTATTTGATATCTATTCATGTATTCTTTTCACTCAGCTAGAAGTTTCATTGAGGGCACTGTTTGCTTCTCTCTTCCTAACTATTGTATATTGAGCACTTAGCACATAGCAGGCACACCATGAAGTATTGAATGAATATCTGGATCATACTTGCATGATGTGTGCATGTGTTAGGATTTTCATTAAATAACTTGGTTAAGTGTCTACTGAATTTATATTTTCCTTTACTCTGTTTCATAGAAGTTATGGTTAGGATTTCTATCATAAAAATTGACCGAGCATTTACTGAATTTATATTTGCCTTTACTGTGTTTCATAGAAATTATATTTCTACTGGATTTGATGTCAAAATAATTTGGATTCAGTTTAATTCAGTGTATATCTTTTCTTAATTTCTTTCCCCTTTAACATTTTGCAGTGGTTCCACCCATAATGACAAGAGACAGTGATGGTTATGAAAACTCAGCAGATGGTGAAATGTTTGACAAAGATACTCTGGAGGAAGATTCAGAAAGTGTTAGTGAAGTAGGAAGTGGTGAGGAATCTGGAAATGAAATTACAGGTGTCAGTCGAGCTTCAGGTGATGATGATGATGGAAGTGAAGATGATGAAGATGAAGAAGAGAATGAAGATGACGATAGTGGGGATGATGATGAAAGTGACAGTGGCCCTGATCTTGCAAGGGGTAAAGGAAATGTAGAAACTAGTTCTGAAGATGAAGATGATATGGCAGATTTGTTTCCAGAAGAATCTGGTTTTGAGCATGCTTGGAGAGAATTAGATAAAGATGCTCCTTGTGCTGATGAGGTAACCTTTTGAATAAACAAGATTATTTGTGAAAAACATAGTATAAGCTGCTTTTATGACTGGTAGAATTGATGTTATTAAGTGGGAAAACCTTATTGGTAATAATATTCTTGATGGTTCTGTTTAAAATTTGGTATGAAATATTTATGAACTAGAAGATGTCCAAGCAGATAAGGAAGAAGCTCTACGTAAATAATGAAAAGTTGCATGAAATTTTTAATTCTTATTTTAGCTAGTAGTTTATATTTCTGTTCGTATGGCGCCTAATAGAAATGCTACAGGGTAACATACTCAACTTCCTTACTCATGCATGCATGGCAAAATAGCTTAGCAAACTTGGTAGTTAAAAAATCAGCTTATGATGATGTTCTGATTTAAGAATTAAGAACCAAGTAAGAAAATGCTTATCTGTTATGGTTTACTATTGTTTGGCTCATTCCAAGTTCTCCTTTATATACTAAATTACACTTAGATAACTACAGTACTGTTAATTTCAGAGCATAGAGGACAGAAGGCATTACATTTTTAGAATCTTTATTTTTCAAGTATTGAGAATGATATGGATTATGTACTATTTAATTCTTCTCAGATTACACGTCGATTAGCAGTTTGTAACATGGACTGGGATAGATTAAAGGCAAAAGATTTGCTGGCTCTGTTCAATTCATTTAAACCCAAAGGAGGTGTTATATTTTCCGTCAAGGTGAGAATTGATTTCATTTTGAAGTAAATATTTCTAGACATTTTAAATTAAATCTGATTTTTTTTTTACCCATAGATTTCCTTTAAAGGAAAATAATGTGAAAGTTGTCTAGTACGATTGAGTGTGAAACTTCTATAACAGGTGTAAATATTAGAAAGGAAGAGGTAAAATTATTATTGATAGGTTATATGATTATTTACACTTTAAAAACCCAAAGAAATAAAAGCTCACTAAAGGGACAGAGTATAAGAAACTTTTTTAAAAATAAATTGCATTCCTTATGGCTAACACTGGCCAATTTTTAAAAAATTCTAATTATACTAGAAACAAAACCATATAAAGTCCTTGGGAATTACCTTAATAAACACAAATGATCTATGTGAAATAAACTGTAACACTCGATAAATTTGAAAAACTTACATAAATTTGAGGACACCATATTTCAAGCCAACCTAATGATTAAGAATCCCAGCTTTGCATTATTACAGATCTGAGTTCAAATCTTGATTCTTATAAGTGCTGTGTGATCCTGGATCCTGTATTAATCAATCTCTCAAATATGTTTACATCTTTCCAACATATCCAAATGGATATAACGATAGTATTGGTGGTTGTAAGGACTAAGTATAAAGGAGCTCACACTATGTATTTAGTGCAGCGCCTGAAATAGCCCTGCCCTCAATCATTAGAGATTGAGTCTCCCTTATCCAAAGTACTTGGGACCAGAAGTGTTTAGAATTTCAGATTTTGAAATAAAATTGCATTATATATTTGTTACTCTCCAGCCAAAGTGATCTATTTTTAAATAAAATTTCTCAGGATGCTCTAGCTTACTATAATAGGTTTGGAAGTGAGTCACCCTTGCTGTTTTTATTGAGTCAAACAGGTCCTAGATATTTGTGACAATGAATGCACAAATTACATTGATTCTGTTTTTTCTGTCTAGATATATCCTTCAGAGTTTGGAAAGGAGAGGATGAAGGAAGAGCAAGTTCAAGGACCAGTAGAGCTATTAAGTATTCCCGAAGATGCCCCAGAAAAGGACTGGTATTAAATCACTATAGAACATAAAACTAAACTTCATAAATTCATGTCATTAGTTCAGAATTCTGGTGACCATAACAATTAAAACTAAAGTTTATATTTGTGCCATTCATGATTAAAACAGGTTGCAAAACAGATTTAAAGTCTGTCAAAAGTGGTACATTATTCCAAGAAGATTTTACTTGTGGGTATATTTATATTTCTGTGTTCATGAAAATAATTATTGTAGTTTTTGTAAAACATTTCATGATTAAACTGATTTGGAGTTCTTTTGAGTTCCTTCAGCCTTGTTGCTCTGAATTAGTACGTTTTGCTTTTTTTGAGACATCATTGAAGCTCTGTTTGCCTTCAAATTATATAATTTTTCTTACTTGAGAATTAAATAGAAAAGTGAAAGAATGATATATTTTTTATTATCGTGGTACAGTATAGAAAATAATTTAAAATAGTTTTTAAGCCACTAGGTGGCGCTCTATTTGCACTTAATAAAAATGTGGGTTAACTATATTAGTGACAGAAGAGAACAGATGAAGAATGTGTGGTATCAATGTTTTGTGTGGAAACTTAAAAGTATGTGATATCAGTGCTTTGTGTGGAAACTTAAAAAAAAGGAATATGTTTTAGTTAAGTGAAATTAAACTTACAGATTCTTAAGCAAATGCTGCAGTATCAGAAATGTCTTTGTAGCTAATGCTTTTCTAACATATTTTATAATAATCATCATTGGTTTTATTTGAGAAGGTGATATATGGTAGCAAAATAACTATTCTGTGAGTTAAATTGTAGATAGGCACGTGTAATTCCCACACTCTCCTTTTTTAGATACCAAATTCCAATCCAAATACCTGTACCTTGTGAGAATAATAAGTTAAGCTTTTAAGTATTTAATGTTCATAAAGGTAGAGTCATGAAGGAAATATGGCTTGGAATGAAGGCCAGCTTGTAATATGTTTTTCTTGAAAAAATTGCATTTATTTTTTAAAGGGAAATTTTTGTGCTTCTATATAAGTATGCTTAATGAGTTTTTCCCACTTTAGGACCTCTAGAGAAAAATTGAGAGATTATCAATTCAAACGACTGAAGTACTATTATGCAGTAGTAGATTGTGATTCTCCAGAAACGGCTAGTAAAATTTATGAGGATTGTGATGGCCTGGAATTTGAAAGTAGTTGTTCTTTCATAGATCTAAGGTAATCCAGTGTATATATTACCAATTTAATCTTTGAGTACAACATAATTATGAGAAGCAAAATATTTGAACTGGTAGTGATCTCTGTTTTATATTCTAAAATGATTTTTTGCTTTTGGGTGAACTCTATCGCATGGAACATCACTCCTAAGAAAGAAGACAAAGAAAATGCTAAAGTATTACATATAAATCATCCCCACATTTTTGTCCTTTCAAACATATTGGCTCTGGTTTTAAGATGGTGTAACCTACACAATGATATTTCCTTGCAACTGCCTTTTAGAGCTAGGGACCAGATGAGGTAACTTTTAAAAATGCATGGAGGGGCCGGGCACAGTGGCTTACGCCTGTAATCCCAGCACTTTGGGAGACCGAGGCAGGCAGATCACAAGGTCAAAAGTTCAAGACCAGCCTGATCAACATGGTGAAATCCCGTCTCTATTAAAAATACAAAAATTAGCCGGGTGTGGTGGTGCATGCCTGTAATCTCAGCTACTCAGGAGGCTGAGGCAGGAGAATCACTTGACCCCAGGAGACAGAGGTTGCCGTGAGCAGAGATGGCGCCATTGCACTCCAGCTTGGGTTACAGAGTGAGACTCAGTCTCAAAAAAAAAGAAAAAGAAAAAGAAAAGAATGCGTGAAGGAAGGGGCAGAGGAATTTGCTAACAGACTGGTGTCTCTAGATCCATGCTATCCAGTATAGTAGCCACTAGTCACATATGGTTATTTTAGTTAAATAAAATTTAAAATTTAATTGCCTAGTCACATTTCAAATAATTAATGGTTACATGGACAGAGCAGATACAGAACATTGCTCTTGTCACAGAAAGTTCTGTTGGACAACAGTGCTCTGAATGTAAATGGCTAAATGTACAATTAGGAAATTGTAAGAATCAACCTTAAGCTTTCTCTTATTTTCAGTGATACCTTGTGTATATGATATTTTATATTTGGAATGCTTACCTATTAATAATTATATTTGATCTTCAAAATATGATATAGCCAGCTGGGCATAGTAGCTCACACTTGTAATTCTACCACTTTGGGAAGCCTAGGCAGGAAGATCACTTGAGCCCAGGAGTTCGACATCAGCCTGGGCAGGATAGTGAGGCCCTGTCTCTACAAAAAATTTTGAAAGTAAAAATTAGTCCAACATGTTGGCACACACTTGTAGAGGATTGCTTGAGCCCAGGGCATCGAGACTTCAGTGAGCCATGATTATGGCATGGCTCTCCAACCTGGGTGACAGAGCAAGACCCTCTTTCTGACAACAATAACAACAAAAAATATGTAGTCAGTGACTGCGCTATCAGAAGTCTGGATCTTTTTGAAACCTCAGAGATCCATATGTGTTTGCACCTGACTCATTAACTGACTCCTAAAGCAGGATTTCTATCTATACAGCATTCCTTTAAATTTAGTGGAATTACAGAGTTATAGATTATGAATTTCAGAAATTCATACAAAGATGAATTCATTCAGAAATATACAAAGATTATGTCTAACATTGTTTGCCTCTTAAACGTGTTTTTTTTAGAAAGTTATATGTATATATGTATAAACTACAGCTAATTAGATGAGAATCTAAACTGTGGTTATCACTGTGACATATGTTTAAATATTTTTTTTTCTTAGATTTATACCAGATGATACTACTTTTGATGATGAGCCTAAGGATGTTGCCTCGGAAGTGGATTTAACAGCATATAAACCAAAATACTTCACATCTGCTGCAATGGGAACATCAACGGTATTTCTTAACTTTAAAAAATATGTAGCTGGACTCTGTGGCTTTATGAAAAGATTTTGTATATTATAGCATATTTAGAAATGGAAAATATTAATTTTATTGTTGTTTTTTCTTGAGACAGAGGCTTGCTCTCTCACCCAGGCTGGAGATGATTCTCATGCCTCAGCCACCCAAGTAGCTTGGATTACAGGTGTGCACCACTACACCTGGCTAATTTTTGTATTTTTACTAGACACAGGGTTTTGCCATGTTGACCACGCTGGTCTCGAACTCCTGACCTCAAATGATCCGCCCACCTTGGCATCCCAAAGTGCTGGGATTATAGGCATGAGCCACTGCTCCTAGCCTCAAAGTATTCAAAATTTTAATGCATGGGTACAAATAGAAATGAGACCCAAGTGTGTCTGCATCTACCGTATCTGTGAAGCTGTTTTCAGATTCTTATTATGCCTTTAAGCCTGTGTTAGTTACCTGCTGATGTTTCTTTTCTCTCTTCTGTCTTTCCTACACACTCTACTAAGTAATACATCAGTTATTAATATCCTGGGGAATAAAGGGAAGTGCGTAATAAATTACGTGTCAGCATAATTAAACAAAACAAGTGAAAATCTAAAATAAGAGTACCTTTTTCTGCAGATATGATTCAAAATTATAAAAAGAATTGATACAGAATTATTAAAGTATAATATCACATTACTACATAGTAACAAGCAGCTAAAATGTTTTTGTCTATTGAAATAGTTTATTACTTAGCTGACTGCCTTCTCCCCCGTTTTTTTTTTTTGAGATGGAGTCTTGCTGTGTCTCCCAGGCTGGATTGCAGTGTTGCAATCTCAGCTCACTGCAACCTCTGCCTCCTGGGTTCAAGTGATTCTCCTGCCTTAGCCTCCCCAGTAGCTGGGATTACAGGTGTGCGCCACCATACCCAGCTAATTTTTGTATTTTTAGCAGAGACTGGGTTTCGCCAAGTTGGCCATGCTGGTCTTGAATTCCTGAGCTCAGGTGATCCGCCTGCCTCCATCTCCCAAAGTGTTGGGTTACAGGCGTGAGACACTGCGGCTGGCCCCTTCTCCCTTTTCTTTCTCCCAATAACCCTTCTGTCCACAACTGTACTCTGCAATAGCTAAACTAGCTTCCCTCTGCTTTTCCTGTGTGATGAGTCACTGTGCTTCTCTGAGGATGGACTAGTAGCAGAGAGAGTAGCTGTATCTGTCACCTGCTGTGCTGTGGTGGGCATAGGTGGCGTTGATTAGTTACTGGGTATAGTAAAACTCTACATAGTAAGCAAAATCTAAAAAAATTAGTCACATGAAATGTAAAGTCATGTTATTTTCAGGAGCAAAATAATGATTAGGGCCAGCCTGTCCAGGCAGCCAGTGTAGCGTTCCTGGGTCGTGGCTGTGTCATCAACGTCTGTCCTAGTTCCAGCATTGGTTTGGTGGTTATCAGCTCAGGCTTAATTATCAGAATAGGAATTGTTTCTAAATCCTGTGACTAGCTGGAATTTCTGAGATAGGTGACAGTGATTTTAAGGATCTTGATTCATTGCTGTCTCTTTTGCTCTCCTTTTCTGGGGGGATTGTCCTGAGGGGAAAAAACAAAAACCAAGGATGTGGGATCTACCCTGTGATGAAGATAAAATATCTAGCAGGGCCATGTAGATAATACGGGCCATGTAGAGGACAGGAGCCAGTCATCACCACATCACTCATGTCATAGATGAATTCATGTATCATGGGAGTGTAAGCTGCTTCCAACTAATAGATGCTTTTCTCATCAGTGGCTCTTAATCATTTTAAAAAATGAGCAACACTGAGATTGTGTTGCTTTATCAACAGATTTCATATAGTTTGCACATCTCCTGAAATCTTTGAACTCCAGGTGAAAAACATGTTTTCACTGATTTATAATGTTAACTTTTTGGTTTGTGATGGAGTTTTGCTCAGTGCCCAGGCTGGAGTGCAGTGGCACAATCTTGGCTCGGTGCAACCTCTGCCTCCCCAGTAGCTGGGACTACAGGCCTTCCTGATTCTCCCGCTTCAGCCTCCCACGTAGCTGGGATTACTGGCACCCACCACCATGCCCAGCTAATTGTTTGTGTTTTTAGTAGAGACAGGGTTTCACCATGTTGGCCAGGCTATTCTCAAACTCCTGACCTCAGATGATCCACCCTTGGCCTCCCAAAGTGCTAGGATTACAGATGTGAGCCACTGTGCCTGACCCATAATGTTAACTTGTTTACCAGTACATTTTCTTAGTTTTTTTCACTGTAATTAATTTACACACTGGTTAATTTTTACTATCAGTAATGTAGTATCCTGTAGATAGTAGAGAATTAGGAGGAGATACAAGTTAATAAAAATGATTCCCTTTTCACAAATAAGATACTATTTATTAATCATGTCATTCATATATATGTTTTAAAGTGTAATCATGTCATTCATATATATGTTTTAATGTGTCTTAACTTTTAACTTACTGTTAAACATACAAGTTAACAACATATATTCTTTAACAAGTTTGACTGGACATTTCCGTTTTCTTGTGTTATTTTTTCTTATTCATTGGTGAAAGGTGGAAATCACTTGGGATGAGACTGATCACGAAAGAATTACAATGCTCAACAGGAAGTTTAAAAAGGAAGAGCTTTTAGATATGGATTTTCAAGCCTACTTAGCTTCCTCTAGTGAAGATGAAGAGGAGATAGAAGAGGAGCTACAAGGTACTTGTTAGTCTTTTAGTGACCATTAATGGACAAAGGTCTTTGGCAGTAGATTTAAAGGAAGAGCCAAATTCTGTCTACAGATATACTCACATGCACAGTATTATGTATACTGTAGACAGTGATTTTTAAAAAAGATTTTCTTTTGCTGAATTTAACTATAAACATTTTGTTTAAAACTGTGACCTAACCAAGCGTTGCCTTTTAGGCTTGTCCTGATTCATATGGTTGCACAGTTTCTTAATAAACCAGTAAAATGATCTTTTAGGCACCCCTCCCCTTTGCCTTATTAAAAATAAGAGCATCATTTAGATTAATTAAATATTTTTACATTCCATTTTTTCAATTAGTTAGAAAGTAGACTCTCAGTGTCTATAATTATTCCTTTGACTGCTTTTAAAGTTTTCTCTCTGTTTTGTCTGTGATAAATCTGAGAGTAGATTTCTTTTTATTTATGGAGCTTGAGGTTTGTTGTTGGGTTTCATTTATTTGTGGAGTGGTATCTTTCATCAGTTTTGGAATCTTCTCAGCCATTATGTTTTCAGATGTTGTTTCTTTATCTTTCTAGGACATCAACTAAATACATGTTAGATCTTTTCATTGTATCTTGCCTGTCTCCACTCTTATTTTTAATCTGTTGTCTTTGTACTACATTCTGGATATTTTCTTCTGACCTACCTTCCAGATCACTAATTGTCTTTTCAGCAGTGTTAAATCTGCTAATAGACCTCTCCATTGAGTTCTTAATCTTGGTTATTGTATTTTTTACTTATGGGGGTTGTATTTGGCTATTTTTTCAAGTCAGAAATACCACTTGTTATATTTTTTACTCATTGCCAATAGTTTCAACATATTTTTCATACCTATAAACAGAGTAAACATGTTTTTATAATCTCTGATAGTTTTAATATTTCATGTATTTTCAGGTTGGTTTCTATTATTTTACAAGGTATTTGTCTCTTGTTTACTTGCGTGCCTAGTTAACTTTATGTGCTACTTTGATATTTGAAGTTAGGGTATCTGTGATCAGAGAAAACTTTAATTTACTTTGGTTGGTCTAGAACCACATTTCTCCAAGTGCTAAGGCTTGAGGTTCCCTGGCTTCTGTGGTGATTAAAGTCTGCATGAGGTCTGGTTTACTTCAGATTGACCGTTTCCCTGGGAATATATCCCTCTGGGTGGTAATATTTAATGTCAGGGTGCTAATTGAAATTCTCTCTTTTGTTTAGACTTTAACTTTTGTCTTCTTGATCCTTAAAGCCTGCTAAAACCACAGTTGAGTTTCACAGCTGTTTTTTCTGCGGATCAGGAAACAGGAAATGATCCCAGAACAAAACAGGTCTTTAACCCTGGAGTCATCACTCTAATATTCCCTTCTTGTTTTTGATATAGTAATCTTTCTCTAATTTGACAGTTCAACTTTATAAAATATTTTAAAAATATTTAATCCAATTTAATTCAAACTTAACGTCTTCAGTGAAACGGTTAGTCTGAAGTACGTAGCTTGCTCTTAAGAAGTTCTCAAATTATCTTTATGCTTATTCAAGTTGTTTTTGTTTTTTGAGATGGAATCCCACTCTGTCACCCAGGTTGGAGTGCAGTGGCACAATTTGGGCAACCTCTTCCTCCCAAGTTCAAGCAATTCTCCTGGCTCAGCCTCCCGAGTAGCTGGGACTGCGGGCACTCGCCATCATGCCCAGCTAATTTTTGTATTTTAGTAGAAGTGGAGTTTCACCATGTTGGCCAGGTTGGTCTTGAACTCCTGACCTTAAGTGATCCACCCACCTCAGCTTCCCAAAGTGCTGAGCCTCTGTGCCTGGTCTTTTTTTTTTTTTTTAATGACCAAAATGATTTTTGGTATATAGATGACTCTTGAACAACATGGGTTTGAAATATGTGGGTCCATGGATTGTTTTTCTGCCTTTGCCACCCCTGAAACTATAAGGCCAAATCCTCTTCCTGCTCCTCCTCTGTCTACCCAGTGTGATGATGACAATGAGAGTGAAGACTTTTATAATGATCCACTTCCATGTTATGCATGCATAGGAAATATATTTCTCTTCCTTATGATTTTCTTAGTAACATTTTATTTTCTGTAGTTTATTATAAGAATATAGCATATAATACACATAATACACAAAATATGTGTTCACCGACTGTGTTATTGGTAAGGCTTCCACGGAACAGTGGACTATTAGTTTTGGGAGAATCAAGTTACATGTGGATTTTCGACTGTGCCTAGGGTTGGCGCATCTGACCTCCATATTGTTCAAGAATGAACTGTACTTTTAAATGTATATGCTCTTTGCTTAAAATAGCTCAGTTTGTAGAAGTAAAACCCCCAGACCCCCTTTTCCCTGTATTTGATCTGTATCTGTTTGGAAATTGGCTGCCTGGTTATAATTTCTTGTCAACTTTTGGTTGATGCTATCTGCCTAATACCTTCACATCTTCATTCATATCTAGTAGAGGAATTCCCAATCATGAAAAATTGTGAGTAAGAGGTTTAGTGCTGACAGAAAGTAAAGAACCCATAAGTGTTAAACGTAGATATAAGTATTTTAAATTAACAAGAATGAATATTCTTTAATTTGTAGCTTAACATTTTTCATAGCTTTTTTGTTTTCCTTTTGCATCTGTGTTATTTTTATAGCCTAAATGTCAAATTAAATAAATTCTAAAAGCTTCTTTAGTATTACCATAGTGCTATTAAACCTTGACTTTCTTAGATCCTGTGATTGGTTTATCACTGTTTCTTTTAGACTACTGAAGATAGCGCTTCATTTTTCTAAGCTTTTCATAAAATACTACTCTTGAACAGTATAGAAAATCATGTTTCATCATTCTGGTTTCTTTGTTCAGACATCTCATATTAATACAACCACGTAATTGCTTAAGTATTTAATACTCTTGGAAAATGTGTATTTGCAATGGGAGTTAGTTGGGCACAAAGAGACTAACATTTTTTTTAAGGTCTTAGTGGCTGATGCTTGTTAATTTTTTTGGCATTCCAAATAACTGGATGAGCATTTTATTTTTTTATTGTTCACAGAACAGCTGAGTCCTTTTTACAGTTATCCTCCGTCTTTTCCCCTAGTAGATGTGGAGGAAGACATAATTATTTATCAGTATTTTGTTTTTATTTATATGCCTATATGGGCCTTCAGAACTTTTCGGAAAATTCTGGTTAGTTTTTCCCCACTATCAGCTGTAAGATAAAGGAAAAAAGATAACTTTTTATGCACACGTGTGAAGACTGGATACAAGTTTTTCAAATAGATTTCTGTTTCGGGAGAACTGAAGTTTAAAATGACATTTTTGATATTAGGGCAGCTAATATTGTGAATAATAAGCATTAATTTGTTAATACTTTCTGGTTAAGAGCTTGGGCTCTGCTGGTTTCGAATCCTAACTTCACCATACATACATATAGGTTTACTAAACACCCTATATCTTTCTTCCATAGCTGTGAAATGAGGATCATATTAGTACCAGGCTTATGGTTGGAAAGATTGAAATGATGTAACTTGTATCATGTATTTTTATTTCTTAAAACTGTAATAAATAATGGCTTTTTGTTTGAGATACACCACTTTTTTTAAAGCATATATTTTTCTTCAGCATTTTAATTGATTACACATTTACTATAATCTGTAATTTAGTACCTGTCATAGGTACATTAGTATATTTGTATACCTTAGAGTTACTGAATATTTCTGCTTGTTGTTTATAAGAGAGCATAGCAGGGTGGCTTACTGTTAGGATTATTATTTTTTCACTCCTTATATAGTGTTAAAGGCTTTCACAAACTAGTGTCCTTGAGTTGGGAAAAAACAGAGCTACATGACTTACCCCACATTTAGAGCTTCAGAAAGTAAAATTTCAGTACTGGAAAAAATCAGTTTAAAGTAAGCCATCAGAGACTTACCACTAAAATTTTAACCTGGAAGGAGCTTGCTTCTAATTATGTTTTCAGAAGTAAGCTTTTAATAGAAAGAAATACTTTGCCATTTGTTAATGTGTTCCTGATGTTTTATCCATCAAATTATGGGATACATGACAGAATTCCATCCAACATTATTATTGTGGCACAAAGCACAAACAGGAAAAAAATGAATTTCAGCTGTTTGAATGAAAATAAAAGTGTGATAGGATAGAAAGAAGTCCTGAACCATTTTTTATTTATTTTAAGAAAAAAACATATACATACAGAAATAGTTACCTAACCAATTTTTTTCTATAACACCTTTTTAAGAAGGACATTGATTATATGAACTTGCTGAAGAAAGAAAAATATAAATGAATTTTTAAAATTAAAAAAGATACAAGAACAATCTGTTAACACTGAGGTTTCCCAGCTAAATGCTTAATAATGTCAGACGTTTTTGGTGAGCAGTTAGCAACAGGTTGTAGAGGAGAGGGACTTCATTATCCTGCTTGTAGAGTTTCCTTTACTTGAGCAGTCAGTACAATAAGTCTATATGTTTTGCATTAAAACCCAGGTTTCTGATTTGTTTTTGATTTGGAGACTTGCAGTGGAAATGTAGAACAAACTTTTTGGTGTATTCGTTTTCTTGGGTATTTGTTGCCCATGATTTTTATACTGTTTGTTTGTATTCTAATTATTTTTACAGAACTAGGAAATGCAAATGTGAATATTTTTCCATACAGTGAAATTAATTGAAGTAATTCCTAATTCATTTTTATTCTTAATATATTAATGAGATCATTGGAGTAAGCATGCTTGCTTAAAAATGGAAAGGTTCCGTGGGGCATGCCTGGCCACGCTCTCTGGGACTTGGGTCTTGTGTCCTGGGAAAGTGGGGTATGACCAGAAAGGTGGTCGCCCCTTGCCCGTCACGCAACACATGTTCATGGGGAACCTGGCGATAGACCATTCATAAACGACCTGCTTCTGGGTCATGGTTTCATATGTAGCAGAGCAGCTCCCTCACTACGATCTATTGAAAGTCAGCCCTCAACACAAGGGTTTGTTAAAAAAAAAAAAAAAAAGAAAAAGAAAGGTTTCAGTATTCTTAGGTTTGGGTTATAAACAACTGCCATTATCTCTTCTCTTTGGTCTGAACAGCTAAATCTCCAAACTGAGTTCATCCGAACAATATTCAGCCTACATTTATTCAGTGTAACATTTTAAAGCACTGTGCTGGATAGTGGAGGACATGAGGGATAAAATGCCGTCTTCATTGTCTTGCAGCTTATAGGAAAGAGAAGCCCAAAGGTGTTATGTGACTGCAGAATTATCAAATATAAATTTTAATGAAAAGGGTGATTCCCAAGCATACTGTTATGACAGTGCAAATTTATATTGTAACTGATTTTTATTCTACATGAGGAGTTTAAGTCTGATTTTGATATCCTGTGGTCTTAACAACATCTTTTAAAAGAAAGTGACTGTGAGATCTGAACACTAGAGTTAGAAGTGAATTGTTTAGTGTATTGTGAATTTTTTTTTATTAGGTGATGATGGAGACAATATGGAAGAAGATGGGAAAACAAAGAAAAGTCAGAAGGATGATGAAGAACAAATCGCCAAGTACAGGCAGCTCTTGCAGGTTATTCAAGAAAAAGAAAAGAAAGGCAAAGAAAATGATATGGAAATGGAAATTAAATGGGTTCCAGGTAAGAATTAGATACTAAATGTTTTCTCTTTTTTCAATTTCAGTATGTTGAGTACATTTTAGATATGAAGGAACTGGAAATGTTTTAGTGAGGCTCTTAACATCATATTTGCATACACCATTTAACTAACTTAATGACTGGCAGTTTAGACTCTTACCAGCTTATTCTTGATCAGTTTCTTGATTGATTTACTAACTATAAATTATTCCTGTCCATTTATCAGAGTAGCCTTTCCTAGGTTTGAGCCTGTATTCTCAAGATATAGAAACCTGAATGAATCCAGGCACCATGTGTTCTAAAGTTACTACACTTCTTTTGAAGATGTTTAATTCTTAAGTGAGCTTTTCTTCCATAACCCCTACTAGTCCTTAATTCATGAGGTTTCACTAACACAAAATATGTATTACATAGTCTCCCATCTTCAATCTTGCTTTGAATAATCAAAGAAATATAGCATAGTAGAGTAGAATAATACTAGTACAAAACTAATTACAACCATGTCAAAGCTAAACAAAGATAAAAGCTGGGATAAATCAGGATCATTCTGTAGTAAACAGCAGTTGCCCCTTTTTCATGGTTTCACTTTCTGCAGTTTGTTACCCAGGATGGTACAATAAGATACTTTGAAAGAGAGAGAGGAAACAGACTATGTTGATATAACTTTTATTACAGTATATTATAATTGTTCTATTTATTATTGGTGTTGTTAATCTTTTACTATGCCTAATTTATAAGTTAAACTTTATCATAGCTATAGATGTATAGCGAAAAACATAGTATGTATAGGGTTCAGTACTATCCACAGTTTCAGGCATTCACTGTGGGTCATAGAATGTATCGTCCTCAGATAATAGGAGACTACTGTACACATTTTTTTCAACAGTGCTGGGCATTGCAGCCAATACTGTTTTTGTGGATTACTGCTGTTTATATTATGTATAACTTTTAAAACCGGGTACATTTTTGGATAAGGGTTCAGTTATTTAGCCTTTATTAGTCTCTAGGAGAAAAAGTACTAACCAGTTGTAGGAATACCATTGCTTAAAACTGAAAAATGTTCTATTATCAATTCTATTTTTTATAAGTAGCATGCTTTTGTATTGGGAATACAACATTTGTTTTCATGGGTTTTTATTTGGGGAAAAATTAGGGTGTTTTGATATTTGAAGATTGGCTATTGTAGTAAATTTGCTAGGATGGACACGTCTGCTGCATATTCCTACAGGAATGAAGTGCTGTGTTGCAACCCATTTGTTTTAAATGTTTGGCTTCTGCAGGAAGTGGTGGTAAGAGCAAATGAAGTTTACTGGTGTATCATATGACAGGTGGTTGGGAGAACTCAGTTGATTTGGCCTGGAGAGGAAAAGTCTAAAAAGTGACTTTAACAGCTATTTTTAAGTACTTGCGGGATATGTAAATGAAGACTTAAGCTCTTTTATTACCTCACAGGTTAGCACTGCTGCCACTGGATAAAAGTTGAAGGAAGGTAGATTTTAATGTAATAATATAAAGAGGAATTCCCTATATTATTAAAATTTTCTGGCAAAAGAACTAAAGGCTGCTTTAAGGCTGCTCTCTGTGTCAGTAAATTTCCATAATAAGGCTACATAATCATGCCACTCAGAGATGTTTGTGAAGAAGTATTTTACTTGAGTCCCTTGACTTTATGATTCCAAGAAATGTTGAATTCTGTCTTTTAAGTTGAATACATTGTAGTTTAATTCTAATCTTAGAATGAGCTTATTGAATATATTTTAATATGAACATTTTTAAATTGAGATGTTCAGTTGTCTGAGAAAGCAGATCTAAAATAAACTGGATTGAAGTGTTTCATAACAAGTATTTCAGAAACATAATGCCAGTTATAAGGTACAGATATATGATATAGGTTCCCACTATATCATATATATAAGTGGACCACATCTAGATTGTGTCTTTATTAACATAGTTATGAGGCTGGGCGCAGTGGCTAACTCCTGTAATCCCAACACTTTGGGAGGCTAAGGTGAGTGGATTACTTGAGCCTCAGACATTCGAGACCAGCCTGGGTAGCGTGGCAAAACCAGTCCATCTCTATTAAAAAAATACAAAAATTAGCTGGGCAAAGTGGCGTATGCCTATAGTCCCAGCTACTGGTGAGGCTGAGGTGGGAGAATCACCTGAGCCCAAGAAGGTTGAGGCTGCAGTTAGCTGTGATCATGCCACTGCACTCCAGCCTGGGCAACAGAATGAGACCCTATCTCAAACAAACAAATAAAACAGTTATGTAGGGCAAATACCTAAAAGTGTTATTTACACCTGTATCTGTAACTGAAAGATTTAAGCAATGCTTATGTTTCCTGGGTTAAACCTCCACTTGGTCATGGTACCTTATTTTTTTAATATATTCCTAACTTAATTTAGTAATATTTTATTTAAAATATTTGTACTTGTGACAAAGAGTAATATGATCTGTAGTTTTCATTCCTTTTATTGGTTTTTGGTGTCAGGGTAATGTTGACCTTATGAAGTGAAAATGTAAAATGAAAGATTATCATCTGTGATTCCACTATCCTAATTCAACCACTGGTTAAGAAGATGACAGTTTAATTTACCATTTCTCTGCTGTGGAATATTCAATCAGATTTCTGATCTTTCACAACAGTGGACCTATAACATTGAAAAAAAAAAAAAACAATCATTCTACTATAAGAACACATGGACACAAATGTTCATTGCAGCACAATTTACAATAGCAAAGACCTCGAACCAACCCAAATGCCCACTGATGATAGACTGGACAGGGAAAATGTGGCACATATACACCATGGAATATTATGCAGCCATCAAAAACAATGAGTTCGTGTCCTTTGTAGGGACATGGATGAACCTGGAAACCATCATTCTCAGCAAACTGACACAAGAACACAAAATCAAACACCGCATGTTCTCACTCATAGGCGGGTGTTGAACAATGAGAACACATG
>PVKP010029015.1:0-29476 GCA_004027715.1 Plecturocebus donacophilus
TGATGCTTGACCAAAGACACCACCATAATAGATTTCCTTTCCATGGCTACCATCTGTGGTTTTTTACACACCCTGCATCCTTCCAATCTGTGACTTCAACTACATTATTTTTCAATTCTGGCAAACCATTCCTAATCAAGGCATAGCTTCTTGACCTAGCCTAGAATAGACAAATTGCACCTGGAACAGCTTTGGCTCATCACCACCAGCTTCTTCCCACACTCTCCCACAGAGAGAACCATGCCCTTGCTTCTGGAACCACTGCTGCCAAGGTTCTTCCTGTTTACAGAAAGAAAGAGTAGAAGTGGGAGGGGAGATCATGGAACCAAAGATATTAAAACAGAATCATCATAACAGAAGCAAAGCAACAGCTGCTGACATTTTCATGGCCAACTCCAACTATGACTCCCATCCACTCTCCTGACTCAAAGCTTCAGCTGCCATGAACGTCAACTCTGTGCCAGGCAGTGTATTAGGTAGAAAGGACAAAATGATGACTAAGCTACTCCCCCTGCACAAGGATATCACCTACTAGAGCAGATGACAGACACATAACAAGATAGAAAACAATGAGTCAAGTACAGAGCTGGGTACATTTGCAAAGTAGCACAGGGGAGTGCATAGGTACCTAAATCTGCATAGTCTTGGGGAGTAAGGGTCCAGGACAAGTCAGAGTTTGTTTATATAATTTTACCTTAAGGCTACGTCCAGTTTTGATGTTAAGCTAGAAGGAAATATGGAAGAGCCACCTGAAAAGCTGGTTGGCTCAGTGTTCTCCTTTGCTGCAGATGCGCTGTATGGGTTCCTCTAGATCTAAGTGCTGAGCCCACCTGGTCCTGCCCCTCTCTATGGAGATCAGACTATTACATTGAAAGAGCACAGTCTTTTGAGTCAGAAAAGTCTAAATTTCAAACTTCTGTACAAGCCTTTACTCGCTGCTGACGCTGACTGAGTTTTTTAACCTTCCTCAGCCTCAAGTCTTTATTAAATAAACAAAATTCTTATTTTAAGAATTATTATAAAGACTAGATGAGATAACCACTTTTTAAAATGATAAACAGTAACTGAAAAATAGGGGGTACCAAGTAAATGTTACTTTCCTGCCTTTCTTATTCATCCTTAATCTCCTTCAGCTATTGTGACTTCTGTGGATCTAAGACAGCAGAGGAATAAAATTGGGTCTGAGCAGAAGCACAGCTTCACCCTGCTAAGTCCCATACAAGCTCAGGGCCATCAGACTTAATCTTCAATCAATCCTTATATCTAAAGCATTCAAGTTGTGGTCTGGCTGCTTCTAACAGCCTATGCCCAGATATGGGTTGGAAGAAATGATCTAAAGTTGGAAGGTACATTTAAAGGGGAAGCAGACAATTTGGAAAACTTGCAGCCTGGCCATGTGGAAAAGAAAAAGCGTTATTGCCAGAGGAACTCAAGCAGGTCATGGAGCAATCGCTTGTAAAAGAGATTTATATAACTAACAGGGAGCCAACTGCTAATATCAAGACAACGGAGAAACGGAGAAAAGACGTGGAAGGCATTTCAGAGGCAGCCATGCTCATTTCAATCCCAGAGGACTAGCAGGACTGAATGATTTCAGAGGGCAGGCCTAGGGCCCCACTGCTCTACACAGCCTCAGGACACTGCTCCCCATATCCCAGCTATTCCAGCTCCAGAGACAGCTCAAAGGAGCCCAGGTACAGCTCAGGCCTATGCTCCACTATAAAGGGTGCAAGCCATTAGCCTTGATGACTTCCATGTGGTGTTAAGCCTGCAAGTGCACAGAGTACAAAAGTGAAGGAGGCTTGGCAGGGTCTGCCTAGATTTCAGAGAATGTATGAGAAAGCCTGGGTGCCCAGGCAGAAGCCTACTGCAGGGGAAGAATCCTTACAGAGAAACTCTACAAGGGCAGTGCCAAGGGTAAGAGTGAGGTTGGAGCCCTCACATGGACTCCCCAACTGGGGCACTGCCTGGTAAAGCTGTAGAAAAGGGACTGCTGCCTTCTAGACCCCAGAATGGTAGATTCACCAACAGCTTGCAACCTCCGCATGGAAAAGCCACAAAGGTAGAGCTGCCCAAGGCCATGGGAGCCCAACCCTCACACTAGCGTGCTCTGGATATGGGACATGAAGTCAAAAGACATTACTTTAGAGTTTTAGAGTTTAATGACTGCCCTGCTGGGTTTCAGACTTGTGTGGGCACTGTTCTTTTAGCCAACTTCTCCCTTTTGAAATGGGAATGTTTACCAAATGCTGGACTCCCCTTGTATCTTGGAAATAAACAACTTGTTTTTTATTTTACAGGCTTGTAGGTGGAAGGGGACTTGCCTTGTCTCAGATGAGACTTTGGACTCTGGACTGTTGAGTGATACTGAAACAAGTTCAGACATTTGGGGAACTGCTGGAACAGGATGACGGTATTTTGGAATGTGAGAAGGAAATGAGATTTGTGGGGCCAGGGACAGAATGATATCATCTGGATGTTGTCCCCACCAATCTCATGTTGCATTGTAACCTCCAATAGTGGAGGTGGGCCAGGTGGGAGGTGAGTGGATCATGGGAGCGTATCCCTCATGAGTGGCTTAGCGCCATCTCCTTGGTGGTAAGTGAGTTCTTGCAAGATCTGGTAGTTTGTATGTATGTGGCACCTCCCCCTTCTCTCTCTCTTGCTCCCTCTCTTGCTTTGTGAGGTGCCTGCACCCCCTTTACCTTCTTCCATGACTGTAAACTTCCTGGTCCCTCTCCAGAAGCAGATGCCAGCACTATGCTTCCTGTACAGCCTGCAGAATCATGAGCCAAGTAAACCTATTTTCTTTATAATAAATTACCCAGTCTCAGGCATTTGTATAGCAATGCAAGAATAGTCGAACACAGGCCTCAACATAACTCATAACCTAACTTGGGCTGTCCTCATCCTGATTGTCACTTTAACCATGCATTAGACAGTAAGATTGTGACAGGAGTTCGCCCAGTAAAAGAACTTTCATTCAGCCTGTTCTCTCAACCTCAAAGATGCAAACATAACCTCATCTACCCCATCTCTACTAAAAATACAAAAATTAGCTGTGTGTGGTGGTGCACACCTGTAGTCCCAGCTTCTTGGCAGGCTGAGGCAGGAGAATCACTTGAACCCGGGAGGTGGAGGTTGCAGTGAACCGAGATCGTGCCACTGCCCTCCAGCCTGGCTACAGAGCAAGACAGGGTCTCATTAAAAAAACCGGATTACTATAACAACAAACATTTGTCATTATAAATCTTCTCTGACACCACCGAATCTTTTCATCCTAGCTTGGAAAAGATGAGTGCATGCTTTGTGAACCCAGAAACCCATAGCAGCAACTGACAATAAACTCATATCCTGCGCTGATTACTCTTCATGAATTATTTTATTAACAATTTTGAGTTATGAGATGTATTATTAGGTCCATCTTACCTGTGACAAAAGCTAAAATTGAAGGCCTAAATAGCTAATTAACTTGCCCAAGGTCACACAACCAGAAATGATGGAGCTGAGATTTGAACTATGGCGTCTTGACAACTGAGCTTGACCATCAGGCTACACCAGGTTCTGTTTTCTGTTTTATAATCCTAGGTCTTATAGCTAGAATTTGTCTTTCCAGCAAATATTTATTGACCATACACTATATGCAAGTTACTGCCCTGGTACTGGCAAAAACACAGAGAGCTCTGTTTTCATGGAGCTGACTTTCTATTTGGATCAACAGATAATAAAAAAAATCAGACATATACATAATAAAAGGTCAAGTAGTGGTAAATGTTATGAATAAAAATTAAGTGGGGTAAGGGGCTGTAGAGGGAAAATGCTGCATAGATAGGGCAGGGAGTTAGTAATTTAGTTCAGTCCTGTGTCTGCAGGTAGGACATGTATCATTATTTCCATCCAGTAGATTAGATAAGTGAGGGACTTAAAAGCTAAGCGACTTGCCCAACATCCCAGAGCTGGCAAGAAATAAAGTATAAACTGAAGCCAAAACTCCTACTCTCTACTCCTTTTTTAGTATGCCATATTTAGTTTGTCTAATAATACTTCAACCTGAAATTACACTTCCATAAATGTGCATTTTTAAGTACAGATAATCCCTATGTACTCATTTTTCCTTGTTGGTCCCAATAAAATGAGATCATCTAATAAAAACCAGAAGGGGTGGGGGGGTGGGGGAAGACGTTTTTAAAAAGACAATCCTCTGAACTCATGAATAAGAAACTGAAGCGTCCAAAATAAGGTCTCTTGCCATCATTTTTCAACACCTTGATTAATAGCTGATAGCCAGGATGTGCTCCACTGTCATACTCATGGATTTGGCTTTTACCCTTGGAAATATTCCTGATCCAGCACTTCAATTACTCAGGGAAAACTAGAGCCCTGAAAATCACTACTAGCAGCATTGACATAATATCCAACTCTGCTCTTTTGTTTGAGTAATAAACAAATGGAATTTTGGTGACAAGTTGATTGCTGTGCCCTGTGTCACAAGATATGGGCATTCTAACAGGCTGAATTGCAATTATGTGGTTTTGATGTGACGAATATTAATCAGCTTAAACTCTCTGAAGACTTTTTGGAAAACATCACCCAGTAGGGAGAAATAAACCCCATTCTTCTAACTGATTAAATGTCTTTATGGCTATTTTCTTCCCATGCCTACTTTTTAAAACATTGCCAGGAGAACAGATAATTGACAACTGTGAGTCTCAACTACAAATTGTATCACTTAAAGCAAGGAGTGGAAGACTAAACCTACTTATATCTGATGAGTGTCCAAACTTTGGACTGACCTTTTCCTAAATTAGGCATTTGCTTAGCCAAAATCAATTAGTCAATTAACCTGAAAGTATTAACTATTAAGTATCTGTTTTGGCAAAAGTACAAATGTAACACAGATGTCAACTGGGGCGATTCTGCCTTTGAGATTCTGATCAACTTGTTTCAAACCTTATTCTAAATGCAGCAGGGAGCCCAGCAAGCCTCTTGGTATTTCTGGGGACTCTTAGGAGGCTTATGTTTTATATTGACATCTTTGGTTCCAATTCTATACCAAAATCCTAATGTCTCACTTGTGGTCATGGTCATTCCCCCACCCCTCTCTATTTTTTGTTTGCTTTTTTTTATTATTATTTTTTGAGATGGAGTCTTACTCTATCACCAGGCTGGAGTGCTATGGCACCATCTCCGCTCACTGCAACCTCCCACTCCCTGGTTCAAGAGATTCTCCTGCCTCAGCCTCCCCAGTAGCTGGGATTACAGGCACACTCTACCACGCCCAGCTAATGTTTGTATTTTGCGTAGAGATGGGATTGCACCATGTTGGCCAGGGTGGTCTCTATCTCCTGACCTCGTAATCTGTTCACCTCGGCCTCCCAAAGTGCTGGGATTACAGGCGTGAGCCACCGCGCCCAGCCCTCTCTCTCTGTTTTTTATGTCGACTCATTCATGGGATATAGCCCATTCTTTTGTATTTTGTGAAAGGACTACTGACACATGGCCAAAGCACATAGCAGGCTCTTTACTGAAAATTCTAGGTCACACTGGCTGAGGGTGCAGAAGGTTACTTAGAATGTAGCACACACTAGCATAAGAGAAATTCCTGCTCTTCTTCTTAAAAGGCCTGCAGCGATCACGTATCATCATCACTCTATCGTGACCACAGAATTTTTTGTCTTCTATTAAGACTGTCTTCATTTTTAACCACACACACTCCCCTAAACTCCTGCTCCTCCTCTGTCCTCTCTACTCCACTTGTCTCTGTATATACCTCAAATGTCCCATTCGATTCTCAGTGAGAGTCATTCAGCTAAGATTCCTCTTGCTCAGACCATCCTGGCTGTAACAGCTTTCTTTACCCGACCATAATGGTCAAGCCAAACAATAGCCCTTTCCTGCAAAAGACATTCTGGTGGTCAGCAATTAAAGCAAGAGGATTTTCTCCTCTCCACGTATGACCAGCTAATGTTTCCTATCTTGTCAGAGGATAGAGGAAAGAGCATCTCCCGCCTTTGACCTGTCTTTGACCTGCCATCGTAGCCCATGATGGTTCTCCTGACCCTTACTTCAAATCCCCCCATGTATTTCCCCATGCTAATGGCTCCACTTCACCAGCCATGGTATTTACATCTCAGTATGGAAGTGCTACCAATATGAACTGAAGAAAGGCTTATAAACCTCATTTGTTAAACCCTCTGGCAAGCCTCCAGTTCCTGGCAGATTATGTGCCTACAGAAGGCAATGGAAGTAAAAATCTCCTCAGACCATATTTTTCTTTAGAAACTATTTTCTAATAATGGTATGCTCCTGATCAGAGCCTGGTTTGCAAATTTTATTTAGATATATTTAGTCAACTCTGTGAGCAGGTATAAAGAAAATACTTATATCTAATCTAATGCTACATACATTTTTTTAATTCATGTTATATTTATTATTTAAAAAATTTATTAAAAACGAGTCCAAGAGAAAGTTCTAGAATTAAAATACTTTTCTGATTTTAAAAATTGTGTTTATTGTGGAAAATGTTTTTCAGAAAAGGAAAATCAACTGCAATCTCACTACCAACAGATAACCACTATTCATATTTTGGCTTATTTTCTATATGTTTCTTTCCTCTAATATTGTTATAAGATATGAGATCACTGTAATACATAGTTTTAGGTTCTCATCTTGGTACTTAATTTTATATATTGAGCATTTTTGCATTCATAAATAGTAGTAATGTCTATATATTAATCCACATGTATATACACTAGTTTACATAACTTCACCTGTTGTTCAACACTTTGATTATATAAATATCAAGTTAACACCATACTCACTGAAACCTACCACTCCCTGGTTCAAGAGATTCTCCTGCCTCAGCCTCCCAAGTAGCTGGGATTACAGGCACGCTCTACCACGCCCAGCTAATTTTTGTATTTTTAGTAGAGATGGGATTTCACCATGTTGGCCAGGATAGTCTCTATCTCTTGACTTCGTGATTTGCCCACCTTGGCCTCCCAAGGGAGCTGATCAACTGTTTGATTAGCAATAATAAAAATGTACATACACACACTTAAGATATATGTACAAATCCAATTAAAGCACAATAGAATCATGTAGTAAGTAATCATATAATTCTTCATGTAATTTATTTAGCCTAGATGGAAAACAGAGTTTTGAAGTTATAGGGAACTAAATTAGTCTAAGTCGCCTGTATGTGAATCTGGGGAATAGGGAGACATCCACCTCTATCCTCAACCCCATCCCTATAGTCAATGCTAAAATCAAACTGGGCAAGTGTCAGGGTGGGGAGATTCTAATACCCAGAGGAAGAAAATAACACTTTCCAATGGTTCACATCACCAGTACACCATCCAGGCTACGTGGTTTCCATTCCGCCTACTCAAAGGGCCATAAATGATTCCATGTGTGAACACATAGTAGCTGATTCATGGTGCACTGGGGCCAGCCATAAGCCATATATATGTAAATGGTGTTATTTACTCAATTAATTAATCTTTTCCCTCTAAATACATGATTCTAATTATTGTTTCCAAAACAATACTCATTAAAATGCCAACACCCATTATATTCTAATCTTCTTGAGATTCTTTGTTTGGATTATCATTTAAAAAAAAAAACATCTGCCATGCAGCCTAACATGTTCCAGTTAAACCATGCCCAATTCGCCTAATATATCATCATTCTAATGATTCCGTAATTTTTAAAGCTGGAAGACATATGGAATGTTACAGCAGTGATAGCACATTAAAATGGTTATTCTACTCCCTTCCAAATTCCAATTGCACCTCCCTATCCAAATCCCAAACTCTCTTATGGCTACTGGGAATGTCAAAAATCAGGGTCTATCACACTCCCAGAAGTGTGGAGAAGAAACTTGAGTCCTATTTTCTTCCAAATGTTCAACTAAAGGCTTAACTAAACACTCATGGTGAAATTGCAGTCTCTCATAACAACACGTGAAAGATTCTGTCACTGGCTGCTTTTCAAGGGGAATGGTGATTAGAGTCACATTTGGTCTTATAAACCAAGTGAAAAAGATTTGTAAGGAATAAACAGAAAAGCTTCAGGAACAAAAGTTTCTTCCCTCAAAATATAAAGCGGCTTTTGACACAAAGAACTAGGATGCGGACATCTCAGCCTTCCAGCTTCGCCACTTTTGTTGTATTATCTAGTGAAGCAACTGAAAGGGAGCCATAATCTAGAGCTAAATCCTGGATCCTGAAAAGACTACATGAGAATGATGAGCTTAGCACATCGGAGGCAGAAAGACCAACATACTGCAATAGGAAATAGTGTGATTATGCAATGCATTGGAGCCAGAGGCTCAATGAAACGGGCGCTGTGCTGAATAAAGTGAGGGGGAGGAAAGCCATTAAATTATTGGACCGCACAAGGATTCTCCACCAGCAAGCCCATTCAGAGCATCAGCACGGCAGGTCACCTTTCCACATGTCAGCGCCATTGTAACCAGTTACCTGTCACCGCTCCCAAGGGGAACATGAGTGGCCAACAAATGCACGATGCCTTTTCTTCTTCCAGAAGTTTCCTTGCTATCAAAAGTCAGAAAACCTGGTAAAAGGCTTGCAGAGACCACCACTACCTTTTTGAAAGTCCTGTAAGGGGCCAGTCTTGGTATTTTTCTGAGTGCCAAGCGAAACACAGGCAGATCCAAGCAGGGCATACATCCCTCTCCACAGCTGCCTCCCTTCCCACCCACACTCACACGCATTTCACCCTGGTGCTGACACCCCTGGCTTATCTCTGAAGCCCCCAGCTAATTCTCACACTCCATTGGAAAGGTAGCCTCAAGGGTACTGTTTGTGTCACCATTCAAGAGACTTTTCACCCTTAAACCTGAGATTCCGTCCAAACAAACAAAAACTCTCAGATGAAGCATAAGGGCTGAAAAGGGATTTATTCTTCCTTGATTACATGACTCCTGGAGGTCACCTAAACAATATCTTCAAATGATTAATTTTCCAGTCCTTTTCTTTGAGGATAATTCCACAGAAGTGTCTTATTTTGTTGTTTTGTAACCTGAGTTCATTCCCAGCCAGCTCTTCGGAACCCCTCACCATACTGCTGAATTCTCCCTGTAGCCTCCCATAAAGGGAACGACCCAGCAGGCCTCCCTGGAAGCCTGCCATCCCCCTCTAGCCAGAGGGCCCGGAGGCAGACCTGCAGGCTGCGGTTGGTGCATCCTCTGGAGATGAAGCAGGAAGGATGGGCCCCTTTTTTGGTGGCAGCTGTTTCAACCCTAGCAGGCAGCTGGCAGCAGCCCCCTATGAAGCCCAGGCAAAGGACAATGGTTCCAACATCCTCTTTAGCAGCCACCAGCTCCATCTCACATCTCCTTCCGGCCCACACTGCTCCTGTCTCAGTGATTATGGAGGCAGCAGTTGTGCTGTGATTAGGACCCTCCTGGGCCAGCCAATCTCACTGCGAGCAGGATGCCAGCTGCTCTATCGCCAGCAGCATCTCCTTGGCACCGCGTCCTCCTCGGCACGCTTCCTCTCTCCCAAACTCCATCTAGTCCTCTTGACCACTGGAATCACCAGTCGGGCTGAGACCAAGCACACAACTTCTCTGCCCCAGATTGAAGGTTATTTCTTTTCCTGGCTCATTGAGAGCAACTCCAGCTCAAGACCAGGTAGAGCCCAATGGGTAGTCACATCATTCCGAGTAACTGCTTTTTTGAAGGTGCTTCAATTCTCTACTTCTTGACTTGATTGCTCGCATAGTTCATACATTCCCCTGGCCTACTGGACACTTGAAACGTTCCTGAGTCTCCCACAATCATGACGCTGGGGTCTTTTCAACTCCAGGATCTTTCAATTCAGGGTGCAGAGAAGATCACTCATGGGTGGCACTGCCCATGGGACAACCTTCCATGGTTGGCACCCTCTAGGGGTGCCCGGAGTCTCCCCATCGGATTCTGTAGTCCTCCCTCCTCTCCTCCTAGGACTTTGGACGAACAACAGCCAGGAGACGCTGAAGCGGCTTCAACACCTGTTTCCAGATGAAAACACGGGAGCACACCTGGCATGTGAGCAATTCTCCGTTCTCTGATTACTGTGACCAGAATGAAAATGCAGTGATCAAAGCTGACTCTCTAACGGCAAACCAGGAGAAGCACCACAGCCCAGCAAAGCAGATGGATCTAACTGCGCTGCCCAAGACCCAAGAAGTCTCAGTGCCAAGAAGTCTATTTTCTTACTACCCCACTTCCATTTTCCCTTCTCATTGTTTGTCAGATTTGCCCAAACAGAACATTTCTACATTACAAGGAATAGGGGGTATTTTTAATTCCCATCCCCCTCCCTACGGCTCAAAATAAAGGCATTATAAGAAAGTGGTTCCACACTCAGCCGTCCTTCCCTGCTCCCTCTGACCGACCCACCCAGCTCCATGACTGCCTCACAGCAGAAAGACAGACAGACAATGGGAGAGAAAGCACAGCGACAGCAGTGAGGTCTGTGCGACCGGCAGCACTGGCCAGAGCAAAGGGCGGAGCAACAGGATTTTCAAAGGTCGCTTCCCAGCTTTTCACTTTAATGATCTTTGAGGTGCCTGAGGCAACACTTTCATCCTGGATAGATACAGCAAAGGAGTCTTTGGGAAGCAGAGAAACAGGAAAGGGCGTAGAGAAAGGGCTTGTTGTATTTAAGAAAGGGTCATTCTAATAGCTTGCTGCCTTCAGGCTCTGCCTTCCCTCCCTCACTAGGGGAGGAAACTCCCAGCACTTTCCAGTGCCAAGCAGCAGTTCCCAGACATTGTGGATCAGAGCAGATGACACATGAGAGGTCCAGAGAACAGCAGACAAGGGGTCATCCCAACCCTGGGCCCAGGTTAATTGGTGTGTGGCAAATTGGTAGTATTGGTAAAGAAGCCTGGAGAGTTATCAAGAGAGACAGGACCAGTGACCATGTCTGTACCTGGCCAGTCAGCCAGGGTGCAGAGATGCCTGAGACCTGTCCTTGGGACCAGCAGGCTGAAGAAAAGCTCAGGCTCATCTAAGAGTAATCCCAGCACTTTGGGAGACCAAGGCGGGTAGATCACGAGGTCAGGAGTTCGAAACCAGCCTGGGCAATATGATGAAACCCCGTTCCTACTAAAAATACAAAATTAGCTGGGTGTGGTGGGGCGCACCTGTAGTCCCAGCCACTTGGGAGGCTGAGGCAGGAGAATCGCTTGAACCCGGGAGGTGGAGGTTGCAGTGAGCTGATATAGTGCCCTTGAACTCCAGCCTGGGCGACAGAGCAAGACTTCGTCTCAAAAAAAAAAAAAAAAAAAAGAGTAGAGCAGGGGAAACTCCAGCCCAGCCCAGGATGATGTGAGCTATACATCTGCAAAGGCTGAGAAGGAAATGTGACAATATGTTTGCAGAAGGCACTTTTTTTTTTTAGGTGGAGCTTCACTCTTTTTACCCAATCTATAGTTCAATGACATGATCTCAGCTCACTGCAACCTCCACCTCCAAGTTCATGTGACTCTCCTGCCTCAGTCGCTCAAGTAGCTGGGATTACAGGCACATGCCACCACACCCAGTTAATTTTGTATTTTTAGTAGAGAGGGAGTTTCACCATGTTGGCCAGGCTGGTCTCGAACCCCTGACCTCAGGTGATACAGCTGCCTCGGCCTCCCAAAGTGCTGAGATTAGAGGTGTGAGCCACTGTGCCTGGTGGAGAAGGCATTCTTATAGAAAGGATAGCATGACCTTTACACCATGTAATAAGACACTGGAAAAATATGGGCCCCCATAGCTTCTCGTGAAATAGAAGAGTCATTCATTTCAGGCCTTGAATTTATGAAAACTTTGAATGTATTTTAAATAAAAGTATAGACTCCAGCTAAGGCTGAGGTTTGCCTCTAGCTATCCGTGAGTGAAGACTGTATTGAACACTGACTGTGTGGAAGTATTCTGCCCATGATAATTTTAACATTTACATCCAAATTAGTCATTTAACAAACCAGTAGTGACTTAGCTCCTACTTCTTTTGAAGGACATTCTCAAATAATTTATTTTTCTTTTTTTAGTGCCAGATTATGGCATGACACTTCCCTGCTACTAGTGCCACCAACCACCAGCACTGTGACTGCCAATTAGACACGTGTGCCCAGTCCAGGTGCCTAGGCAGAGACCAAGTCAGTTTACTTACAGTTGCACACGTGAACTTCAAAATGGTCCCAACCTTATTCAGTCTTGTCAAATATCCCTGTCTTACAAAATGGATCCTAAACAGAACTCATCTTTTTGAGGTCAGCCAAAAAAAACAAACCAACCTGACATTGCCACTGAGCTCAGACTTTCACTTGGCAAATGAATAAGAACGAGAGCCATGATTCCCCCTGCACCTTCTCTCCCTCATTCATTTGCTCCCTCTCTTCCTGCTTGCTCCTTCTACTGCATTAGGTTAATAGATGATTATTTCCATGAAAGCAAACCTGCTCAAAGCTTCAAAAGGCTTGCAAGAAATTGTTATTGTGATTCAATCTTTCAAACTTTGCAGTGTTAATAATCCCTTCAGACTCATAAAGAGCATATTGGAACCAGCATTGGAATTAATTGAATTTGTAGTTTCACCAAACACAGGCAGCAACTCTATTATTAGTATTCAGATTACTGTGGTAGGTTTTGATATTTTTACATTCTTTGTATTAAAGGGGCAGTACCAAATGAAAGACACAGCAGCCTTATGTCTATCCTGTGTCCTCATTCACAGTTCTTCCTGTGACTCAGTCAAAAGCAAGATACAAACCATGCATTTATTTAGTGTCTACATGCTTGTTATTGGTGGCTCTAAATTAGTAACAATAAAGACTTCTCATTTCATAGCTTATTTTTAGGCATTTTTGTTTCCTGTTTCTCTTTAGGGAAGGCTTACTTTCTGTGTCCAGTTTAATTTTTATTTAGCAATATTTTCCAACTGAACTTCCTTTCCAGATTCTTGCTACTTACGTAGTTCAGCTTTCAGAACCTAATAGAAAGATCAGCTTCTCAATATTTCTACTGCGAGGTACAACAGAACAGACTTGGAGCAAAAAGACCTGTGTTGTGGTCCCTGCACAGCGATAACCACGTGTGTAGCTCCTCAGCATGAGATTACCACTAAAAAAGGCCAGCATGATGGTTCAATGGTGGTTCATACCTGTAATCGCAGCAGCTGGGAGGCCCAGGCGGGAGGATCACTCAAGCCCAAAAGTTCAATACAATATTGGACAACATGGTGAGACCCCGCCTCTACTAAACATACAAAAATTAGCAGGGCATGGTGGCACACACCTGTGGTCCCAGCTACTTGAGAGGCTAAGGTGGGAGGATTGCTTGAGCCTGGAGGTCGAGGCCGCTGCAGTGAACTAGGATTACACCACTGCACTTCAGCTGAGCGACGAGCAAGACCCTGTCTCAGACATTAAAAAATAAAAACCCAAAGAAGAAACCTGGCTTCTAACATCACTGTCATCTCTGAATTATTTCTAAGTCTCTGCCTTTTATGATTATAATTATATGGTGGTATAAAAGATCCATAAAGGCCTCTTTCTGTAGTGAATCATAAATAGTTCTGTTTTCTTATTTATTGTACTCCTTATTGCTTCAGGAGGATAAGGAAGACTTTCATTCCCACAGTTGCTTGTTTTCTAGCATACTGTCTTTCGGGGAAGATTTTTGCCTTAGAGCCTGAAAGTGTGTTATTATGTGTGTGTATCTGGTGTGTGGGGTGCATTGCCTGTGTTGGGTACTAGTTGTATGCATGTTGGGAGAGGAGGTTACAGAGAAGGGAAAAGGAAAGGAGTACTATTTTTAAGCAGTTTGTTTAACGACTACTGTCCTAACTTTCAACAAGTTAAAAATTTTTGAGACAATATACATCCAGAGCATAAAAGCTATGTCCCATGCTTTATGGGTGCTTATAGATGGCAAGTAATCATATAAACCAGCCAGCCTCATAAATCGTTGACTCTTCAGTGAGCATCTGCTAAGGGACTGGCCTTGGCAGTAGGTGTTGTAAGTAAGTCCTAGTTCCCTACCCTTGACAAGTTCATACCCCAGTTGAAGGATACAGAATCAGAATTGGGGGCTTGCCAGAGTCACCAGAGTTCTAGTCCAACCTCTATCCCACGAAATCATTAAAAAGATTAATGACAACCCAAAAGAGATCATTTTATAATAGAAAATCCAGCACACTGCACAATGCAGGTTAGAAGAATGGCCATTTATTCCCTCATTCCACCAAATCTGAAGAGATCAGTTTCTACCACTGGTTGATTTTTTTTTTTTTTTTTTTTTTTTTTTGCGAAAAGAGGCGAGAAGGCGAGGGTGGCTGGTGAATTGGAGAAACCGCTCCTCGCTGAGCAATTTCACGTAGTTGCCCTCCCTCTAGTGGTCAAAGTAGAGATGGCCGCTCTCTGGTTCAGTCTTAAGAATCCGGTTGGAAGAAGGGCTAAGGGTTACCCAACCCCCAAAGTTTTGCCTATCTATTTTGGAACCTCAATGCTAAGTGGTAGAACAAGTGGCCTTACAAAGACTTTCTCTTAATTAGAACATCTTGCTTGTTTATAATGATCATGGCACTTACAAAAGACCATATGTCTTTGAGATGCTGCTTGGCAAGACTTTTCCAATGTTTACCAAATCTATTTTGTATCCCATGCTAATAATAGTCCAGTGGGTCCCCTGGCAGAGCGAGAGATGGAGGACTTCTCATTTCTTCTATTACTCACTATTCTGCCTTCAGAATGTGAAAGACCTCTTAGTTCCTATGAAAGGATTGGCACCCAGCTCAAAGTTTCCCAAACGCTGTTATTTTGGGAAACGTTTATTTCAAGGGCTAAATTGTCATCTTTTGCCAAATCAACATTGAGCAATGCTCTGCACTTTGTTACACACAAACTTTAAACTATTCCTTTAAGAGAAACTTTGAAATGAATGGCAAATAATCGTATCCACAATATAATTCTATCCTTTGGGCGGTAGCTTTTTAGTTCAGGAACAAGAGAGGTATATTCTGATCTGAGAGGGTGAAATTGATGTTCAGCATTAGTAGCAATTGTTCCAAAATCACTCAGCTGGACTTTTCCTCACTGTGTAACCCTGATTGTGCTGAGTGATTAAAAAGAGAGTGAGTAGATATGCCTACAATATCTATCATCAATATAATCCCCCCAAAATAAGAACTCATTCTGTTTCATTGCATTGACGTGACAACAAATAATGTGCTCAGTTTATTTTTACTTCTTAAGTCCGATTTTGGTCATCCAGGAGACACAGCCACCATCATTCACTTTGGCACAAAATTATGTGGAGATTTATATAGAGACCTGGGAACTAGCTGGTTAGGTTTGATGTTACTCAAGAGCTGTTTAATTTATGAGTCTTTGCAAGTCAATTAAACATGTTTTTGGGTGCAGACTACATGTTTGATACTAAGGGTCTCCTTTTTTAGGTGAGTTGTAATGGGGGAAAAAAAAGACCAGGAATTCTTTTCTCAATTGTGATAACTCTACAGTTCTAGGTGGCATAATTCTTTATTGCAGCATATTCTATATACTTTGAATAATTATTATTACCAAGTCTTTCTCCCTACTTGGGAAATGGTGGTATTATCATCTATTTATAAACAGCTTTGAAATAGCTCAAAGCAATGAGAAATGACCATTTAAAATAACGAGTACATACTGACAGCTTAACATGTACCAGTCAGTATTTAAAGGCCTTAGCCCTATTAACTCATTTATTCTATTAAACAGACCTACAATGCAACTACTATTGATATCCCCATCAAACAGAAATGTACCTTCAGTTTCACCAAGATATCTCCACATTATCTCACTAAGTATGATAATATTCTTGTGAGACTCTTAAATGCTTCATTTTGTATATTCTTTATTAACAGCTACATTGTATACACATGACACAGGACTATGTTTATTTTTTTAAAATGTATCTGTCATAGTTGCTGCCCTGAGTTCCTTGAGGGCAGAGTCTGTGTTTCAGCTCTTTAGATTTTCCTGTTATAAATAACTTTATCACATGCAGTACATGGCTTTTCTGAATCAAATTTATTTACATGTAAATTTACTCCTGAAATTGTGCTAATCCCCCAGAAAGGTTTGTGCCACAAAGATCTCCTATTTCCAGTGAAAAAAAGAGAATTGCATGGGAAGTGTATGAAACAGCAATTAAATTTAACTCTGAGGGTATAGAATTACCACCTTCCACTATGAAAATGCTTTGGAATAGTGGATGCTGAGAGTAAAGAAGTTGGAGAAAGTTCTCTGATGTGACTTTTACAAACAAAAAAAGTTAACATACACTTTTCAGTGCCAGAATAATTAATAAGGGTGAACAGTAACCGCGAGTCAGCTCCTGAGGGGCCTAGCTGTAACTCTAGGAAATTTGAAATCAAGCCAGACTTAGAGGGGCAACATGTCTCTCAGGGTTGGGAGAACACCAAGACATCTGTTCCCAGGACACAGAATACTTTGCAGGAAATAAATGACTATATACACTATGAGGTTACCGTTATTTTTTAAATCAGTTTCCAAAACTTCTACTTATGTTTTCTCCAAAGCACAGACATGCACCTATAAACACACCTGCTCCTTTATATTTGGTTTATGCAACCTGCTTGGGAATGAGGAAAATTACTTCACACTATACAGTTGCTGTGTCCATGTACTCTCAAAATTTAGATGAAAATGAGGAAAAGATCGTCTAGCAAACACATCATTTTCTTACACCATGCATTTATGTCTTCATTAAATAAACTTTCTTTTTTTTTTTTTTTTGAGACGGAGTCTGGCTCTGTGGCCCAGGCTGGAGTGCAGTGGCCTGATCTCAGCTCACTGCAACTTCCACCTCCCAGGTTCAAGCAATTCTCCTGCCTCAGCCTCCCAAGTAGCTGAGACTACAGGCACCCACCACCAAGCCTGGCTAATTTTTTAATTTTCAGTAGAGATGGGGTTTCACCATGTTGTCCAGGCTGGACTGGTACTCCTGACCTCAGGTGAGCTGCCAATCTCAGCCTCCCAAAATGCTGGGATTACAGGTGTGAGCCACTGTACCCAGCCCAAATAAACCTTTTTGAGCAACTTCTCTAAGAGGGTTCTTGGTTGGAAATCAGCCTCAAGGAAGCAAAGTCCTGGCTCCAAAATGTGATAGCCTAGGTCCACCAAGACTTAAACACTATGGGCACCACACACTATAAGGGTAACACACCGCAGAATAGAGCGGCGGTCACGACAGAGTCATAGAGTAGCTGTGGGGTTGCAAAGAAGGGAAAGTGTACCTCCAGTACAAACATCCAGAAGGATTTCATGAAGAAGGTGGGCCAGTAGCTGATCACTGAAGAATGTTTAGAGACGTAAACAGGCAAAGCTGGAGGAAGACCTTGCAGGCAGAGTTAACCATGGGAGCAAAGGCTCCAATTCATAGGGGAGAATCTGAGAGGCACAGACAGGAAGAAACAGTCCTGCTTGAAACGGAATAATGGGAAGTGAGAATGGACAAGTCATTTCGGAATCAGGCTGAATATTTCAGTCTATTTGTATAGTGCTCGGTAGCCACTGCTTAAAACGAGTAACAGGCCGGGCATGGTGGCTCATGCCTGGAATCCTAGTGCTTTGGGAGGCTGAGACAGGCAGATCACCTAAGGTGTGTTCAAGACGAGCCTGGCCAACATGTCAAAACCCCATCTCTACTGAAAATACAAAAATTAGCCAGGCGTGGTCGCGCTCACCTGTAATCCCAGCTACTCCGGAGGCTGAGGCAGCAGAATCATTTGAACCCAGCAGATGGAGGTTGCAGTGAGCCGAGATCATGCCACTGCACTGCAGCCTGGGTGACAGGCAAGACTCCATCTCAAAAATAAAAAAATAAAAATAATAAAGAACAAAGTCAGAGTGAAAAGCCTGATTCAGAAGAAAACCCATACTGTGTGTGCAACAGACGTTCGAGTCATTCCAGGAGCTAGAGGCAGAACAAAGAAAGAAGAGCCTTCCCACACAAGTGAAGGGAAAGTTCTGGGGACGTTGAAACCAGCAAGAAAATCCAGACAAGCACTGCATAAGAGCTTGCCATGGTCCCTTGAGAAGTGGCAGGAAGGCTCAACTAATGATACCGAGCTGAACTCTAAAGAACTGGACATAGGCACTTTAAATAGGGAAGCTTTGGCTTTGGAATTTCTTCTAAATGACCGTGACGTTATTGGTCCTTGGGGCGCAAGGTCAAAACCCAGTCTTTCTATGTTGCCCTCTACAATTACAATGAGGATGCTTGTTACTTAGCAATGGCGAAGACTGGTTTCGAAAGAAACTGGTGGGCAGAGCATCTTCCACTGATCGACTGAAGAAATATAACATCAGAATGAAAGACTCACTCCTTTCCCCCCTCAAAATAGCAAAGCTTGTTTTTCACTTGATTTTTAAATAATCTAGACAGAAACAGCAACAACAACAACAACAAAAAACAACAACAACACCTAGATGCAATGTGTGAGCACAATGAGACCATTAGAAAATTGATGAGCTCCTTGGTTAATGGTTTAGTTTCAGTGCTCATTTTCCTGAAGAATATTACCTTTCCATTCTTCAAGGGTATAAAACATTTAATATAAAGAAGAATACCCGCTTAGCGAAGAAAGATGAATAAGACTTTGACGCCAGTGTGTCCCTTGCATGATTCCAGCCATAACCACTAGTTACTTAAAGTTCCTATTGAGTCCACTTAGCACCGTGTGTTCTGGAAGTCTCTCTCTGCGGTTTCAGAAGGGCCACCTGCGTCCATCTGGAGTTACTTCCTACACATGGCATTTTGTTACCTTTAATCCTTCATGTCACGGAGGCACTTGAATTTGGTCTGCACGTCACGATTCTTGGCTGCTGCCTATGTTTCTGTGGTTGTATTTTCAGCACAAATATTCATTTACAAAGCTCACAGCTACTGCACACCTACTATGTGCCATGTACTCAGAGTACTTCTTTATTATTTCTTCATTATTCCCTCAACTCAAAATTCTGCAGATATGCCTATTGATGTTAATTTACAACTGAATTTAAAATTCATCCAAGAAGATGACAGCCACGTTTCAGGCATTGCTTGAAAGAGTATTTGATCAGGGAAGGTGGGGACACAAAATGAAAAGGGGGACATGTACACTAAAAGGTAAGAACAGCAGCTATGCCACCATTTGAAACCCAGGGAGATTACTTTGTAACAGAATTAGCCAAAAGCGTTGTATTTTAACCCTTGCAACTTCAATAGAAAATTAATTATTGGGAACATCAGTTAAAGTACTCATCTTATGATTTTCTATTCTAGTAATCATGATATTTTCAAGGATAACACTAAGTTAGCCTGAACTATCTATTATCAAGATAGGCAAGAAAACATACCTTTTCTGGGTCTGCACAACATGAAGTAAAACAGAAATTCTAGCAGTGAGCTGCTTGATTTACTGATCAATATATAGGACCACATCAGAGAAAGATTCAAGGTAAGCTGATTCTTGGCACGGATACAATAAACTAATGATTTTCCATCTTCCTCCTTTACAGTCTCAGAGCTAATCCTTATCTTAGTCAAGTTTGTTAGTAAATACATTTCCAATGTGGTGTTAACTCTGTTCTTTCAGTGCAGCTCTCATAAGCTCTGCTCAGAAAAAAACCTGAACAATCCCAGTTTTCTTATATTTGTTTCCAAAGAAGAAAATGAAGAATTAGGAATAATGAAGAAGAAATGAGTGGGCTTCACATGGAACAAAAACGTGTGGAGTTACATAAATGGTCAGTGGTTCCAAATATGTGATTAGTAATTGTTAATAAACATTTATTGAATGCCTACCATATATTGCATGGGGACAAAAACTCTATCTATTTGTTCAGCAGATAAATATTGACACCCATTCATGTCCTAGACTCTCTGCTCAATGCTGAGAGAGAGGGCACAATTTCTCCATTTGCAAGGACTTTAAACTGATTGGAGATTAGAATACAGAAAACTTTCCAGTTAACAGAGGAGAGGCATGAGCCATAAATGCTAGAGGGATTCTGGGATGGCAGGTACCTCAGAGCTCAAAAACCGGAGAACAATTTCATGTACAACATGAGACTAGAGCTCAGTGGGTGGGCAAGAGAGACCTCACTCTACTCCGACTCCCTTCACCCACTCCCCGCGTTACCATGAAAATTAAATGTGCCCTTCCTGGAATTTTGTTTTCATCATGTGATGGATTTCAAGGCTCTTCTCTAATTGTCCCCGAAGTCTCTGTCAGGGCAACCAGAGCCAAGCAGAACCATGTTGAAGGAAGAATGAGAAACTGATCAGTGAGTCCAAAATGAATGAGAAAGGCTTTTGGGGACAATCGTGAGCTTACCCACCTGAACCCATGGACTCTCTGATAAAAATGAAGACGAATTGGCTCAAAAAATGAATCTAAATGATTTATAAATCTCAATTCTGAGGGCTGGATAGCCATTTATGCAACTTGGGATTGCAACAAAACCCGAAATACAAATTGCAAAACAATATAAAAATATAAATTGCAAAACATCAGGATAAAGGTTGAAAATCCCCCTACAAACTTTTCAACCATAGCAAAGCAGAAATAAATAAAATAATTGTGAAAGAGACACCCCTAAAAAACTGGATGAAGTAACATCAAGCAGCAGAAAATTTTGAAATTAAAAGTTTAGCAGAAAAAGTAAAATCTGTGAGTACATCTAAACACCATTCCACACCCCTCCCCAACCTCTCTGAGAAAACCAGGAGAAAAAGAATTGGCATGCATCGACTTAAAGTCTAAAGAAGCGGTGCATGTGGCTCACCAAGAGGTCGAAAAGCAGAGATATTTAGGAGTTCACAGGCCCTAATCTACTATGAGAATTTTGAATGAAGAACAGAGTTTACTGCAAAAACAAAAGGAAACAGCAAAACTGCACACTTTTTAAAGTTATGCATTTTTAAAGTGCTAAAAACAGCAAAGGGAAGGTGTACAGTCTCAAAATTGATATTTATTTATTGACTTTTATTTCAAGACAGGATCTCACTCTGTCACCCAGGCTGGAGTGCAGCGGTGCAATCTCGGCTCCTGGGCTCAAGTGATCCTCCCACCTCAGCCTCTCGAGTAGCTGGGACTACAGATGTGCACCACCACACCCGGCTAATTTTTGCATTTTTGGTAGACGCAGGGTTTCACCATGTCACCCTGGCTGGTCTCAGATTCCTGGACTCAAATGGCCCACCTCAGCCTCCCAAAGTGCTGGGATTATAGGCTTGAGCCACCACGCCCTGCCAAAAACTTCTTTGAATAGAGGCAAATATCAACTGAATTCAAAATGACAATTTCAAACAAAAAAATAAAAAATATGAATCCTCTGATCAAATGTAACTGATTGGGCAAAATAAGGTTGCTAAGGAGTAGGGCAGCCTTGAAACCTATTAGCAGTGAGGAAATCTATACAGACGGCAAAACAATGGAGAACAATAATGTCTGGGGGATAAAGAATAGCGCAGAGCTTGAAGAGACAGAGAGATCTGTAATATATCTTCCTCCTTATAGCTCAGAAGTCCAGTTCTTACAGAGGAATCATTTTCTTAAGTGTATTAGTTCTCCCTCTCCCTTTCTCTCTCTGCCTCTCATAAACATAAACACACACACACACACACACACACACACACACACACACACACACACACACACCCAATCCCCCGTTTTCCCATTCCTCTCAGTATATTCACTTTCGTTTTCCATTCCCACATCTATGCCAAATGTGTTCTGATAATGATATTATATTGTAATTAGCCATAATGTTCCTGCAAAATTAATTGATTAGTTGCTGAACAAACAGCTAGGTCCAGGGAATATGATGCATAGGACAGATCCATTTTGATAAGGCAAGAAAAAGAGAAAAATAGGAAAATGTGCAGCTACCAACACCTATAATATCAGCCCCTGCTTTTCCTAGCCCCTGTTCAGCTGAATTCTCAAAGGCCTGATAGCCCCAGGTTTGACACTGTCTGGGTCCCGAGCCAGCCCTGATGAGGAGAGAAAGCTCATTAGGTGACAGAGTAACCACGGGAGTCAGTCAATCTACTGTAAACTATCCACACAAACAAGTTTGTCTTCCAAGATTTGATCCAGGATTGGAAAACAATAGTGTTTGTCTCTCTGCAATATTATATTCCCCCTTGTTCTGGGCCTACCCAAGAATGGCAATCCAGAAAGCCTTCCCAGGCACAAAGATTCTTGTTCACACAATGGCTCAAAGCCTTCCCACATGAGGCTTTGAACCCATGTCTCTCTACCTTTCCTTCATGGGATCTTCATATACCCTTTCCCACTCCACACTCCCACGCTTCTCCAAGCCTCAATACTTAATAACCTTCTCTCAACTGCACATGCCCAGTTAGGCCTTTTCCTCTGCCTCCGGTATGATACCTGCTGGGCTCAGGTGCAATGTCTGTAGCCGTGCTGCTGCGTTATACACCTCCAGGGACAGTGACCATGTGATTCTGTTCTCAGTCTCGAACCTCTCTGGCTCCAGCATAGTCAGCTTTTGAACAATACTTTGCTTGTGCTGGTCCTTCTTTGGGGTTTGGGTCTAGACTCATCAATCGTGGCCATAGATTCACATGGACAGAATACACTCCTGTTTATCTGGCACCGGCAATATCAAACATGTGCTTATAGACTTGGAGATACCCTAGTCCTTGCCCCAAGAATAGCTAATCCTTATAAGCACACACCCTCCTTAGTCTCTTCCTAAATGCCCCTCCCTCATCTGCTTTATGAGGCCTCAAACCCCTTTTCCCAACACTCTACACTTCTCAATGAAAAGTGAGAGGAAAGAATTCAAGTACTCACAAGAATAGATACCCATGGGCTGAATTTCACATGATACCTCAGATCAGATGATCCTCTGAGAGCAGACTGTAGACAAAGGAAAGTGACGCAATGGAAGTCCGATGTGCTTAAAGAGTGAGACAGATCATTTGCATGGAATCAGAGTCACCCTTGCACTTGATCGCAGACACCATCAGGGCAACATGACCTACAGAAACAAGCCCCATGCTGGCTTGGCCTCTTGTGTCAACTCTAAATCACTGTCACTTTGATAAGCCTCTTTGTCCCTATCCATGAGATGAAGCCTTAGACAAGATGATCTCTAAGATCTTTTTCATCATAAAAAGGCAGCAATTCTGCTTATTTTTTTAGGAAAGGAGACAATATATTTGCATGGAGCCTTTGAAGTCACTGTGGAGGGGAAAGGTACCATTTGGTGCATAAAAGTAGCCATTTGGCCAGGTGCAGTGGCTCATGCCTGTAATCCCAGCACTTTGGGAGGCTGAGGCAGGTGGATCACCTGAGGTCAGGAGGAGTTCAAGACCAGCCTGGCCACATGGTGAAATCCCATCTCTACTAAAAATATAAAAAATTAGCTGGTTGTGGTGGTGGGCACCTGTAATTCCAGCTACTCGGGAGGCTGAGGCAGGAGAATTGCTTGAACCTGGGAGGCAGAGGTTGCAGTGAGCCAAGATTGTGCTTTTGCACTCCAGCCAGGGCACAAAAGCAAAACTCTGTCTCAAAAAAAAAAAAAGTAGCCATTTATCTTACTCTATTTTTATTTATGAAAGTATTTATTTAATTTAGTTATTTTAATTTATTAAATGATGCCCTATTAACATTTGCTGGTAGACACGAGAGTGGCCTCAAATCCTCTTTCTCAAGGTGAATTGTCCCGTATCACTCCATTAGACAAAACTAAAACTGATAGGTAGAAGATAGATGTAAGTTTAACATGGAAGAAATACTTTACTCATTTGAGGAATGCTCCAAATATAAAATCAATTGATTTATGGACCCATAGAATTACCAGGGTCTATGTTTATCAGAAATAGTTCAGCATGGGCTAGGCAAATAGATCATACTGATATGGTGGTCATGGGTGGTAGGGGAAGAAATGGAGGTCTGGACTACATCTGTCAAGCATGGGGATCTACGGTTTCATGAACATTTTACTCCCATAAACACATTGCTTTCCTCCAAGGAGATTCCTGAGAATGAGAGTGTTTGCCTCTGCAAGTATTATCTGATGACATCTCTTGCAGTGACTTTCTTGGATACAGAATCCTTCCCAATGCTTCTTGCTGCTGCCTACCTCAGCCAACAGCCTGTCCAACAGAAGGGCTTTTAGCACTCAGATCAAAGCCTCCTGTGTGCAAAGTGCCCATTGTTCATTAGTGAAATGTGACTTGCACCTGCTTCGAGGAGGTGTACAGCTTTCACCGTGTCCCTCTCGGTTTCAGCAGGCTGTAGCAAGATCACAGGGCCAGTCACTTCGGTGACGAAGGAAGCCACGCTCTGCCAGTCAAAAGCTAGACCAGCTGTGCTGGTCCTGTGTGAACCAGGTGCCTACTGCTTCCCCAGGAACCTGCTGCCAAGTCCTGGCAGCGGGTGAACCACCAGCTGCTCCTCCAGCTTCAGTCTTGTCTATTTCTCTCCTCCTTGGCCTGAGAATCCAAGCACAGTCCCCTTGAAGGCCTGTTACAAGGAAGAGGAAAGACAACTTTGAAAGAGGGAGATCCAAGGGCTATGATTACAGACGGTTGACTAAGGGCACAAAAAAGCAGAAACTTTAGTTGACGTGAGAGTAAGACAGATATCAACCAGTCTAAGCTTCCCATTTTGTGATCAGATCATCCTCAAGATAGGAGAAATTCACAGCAGAAAAATAGGAATTACAGCAAGAAAATAAATTGCTGATCATATCATTGATATTATTATTACTGAAGATCTAGACTCAGAGATTTTAAATCCATGCCCACACTGATCCAAATAAAACCATCATGATAAAAACTGCCAGCTGCCACTTAGATGATCAGGCAATGCCATTTCTCCAGCAAGATGCTCACTTTCAGGACTTCTCATGAACTCATATGAACAACAGCCTCAGGAATATGATTAGCATTGGTTCCTATGAGTTTTCCTGGTTATATTTTCGCTCTGTGTGATGACTCAAGAAACATCATCAGGTTATAACTAAATTTATGGACGTGGTTGTTACACTGTATGTTGCCTGTCCCTTTTTGAGAAAGATTCAAACACCACTAGGCCACTCAATCCACCGTCTATGCCCTTTAAGCCTCACAATCTCCTCATTGGATCTTCATGTTACTGAATTAGGTGGACCAGGAATGAACAACAAACTTGCCAAGTGAGTTCCTTCCTCTCTCAAAAGGCTCTTCCGTGCGCATTGCCCTTGGAGAGGTGGTGAAGCGCTAGTTCCGGAGCAGTCAGGAGCAGGTGGGGGAGGGTGGAGGCGAGTGTAAAAGACACTGTTGTGTAGTGACTCATCCTTCCACTGACTTCATTTGCTTCTGTGTGTTCAGTCAGTTGGACAGCTGTGTTGGCCATGTGAAATCAGAGAATTTTTTTGTTCCAATGACAGGAAGATGGGGGGAGATAGAGGGGGACAGATGAAACAGTGGATGTGTATGTAGAGCCGTAATTGCTGCATGACTTCAGCTTCTCTGACTGGCTAACAGTCACCACATTAGTCACCAGTCCTCAAAGGGTGAGACAAGCCTGGGTAGACTCAACATGAAGTGACACAGGCCTGGCATTTGCAGCCCAGGTTTGGGGAATGGCTGTCACTGTGTCCCGGGGAGGTGAGGGACAAATGTCCACAGTTTAAAAAGTGATCTTTGGCTGGAAAATGAGGAAGAACAGGCTATTAAAAAATACGTAGAACAAAGTCCTTGCCCTCCAAATGACCACAGTTTAGGGGGAGACACACCCATGATTAGCCAGAAATATATGCAATTGCTCTGGGATCACAGAGAGGGAGAAACTCTGGATCACTAGAGTCTAGCAAAGCAATGTAAATGGAGCCCCAGCGCCCCCATCCTTTCTCATGGCACATGGCTGTTCCACCTTATCCTCTTCCTTATCACTGATTGGCAATCATTCTCTCCCCTTTTTTGAAAAGACAAAGCCAACCTCTGACACTCAATTCAAACCTTCAGCCCCGGTCTCAACTCTCTTCTACAGGGTCAACCTACGATGGCTTACAGGCTAAATTCAGCCCACCACCTGTTTTAAATAAAGTTTTATTTGAACACACCATTTGTTCAATGTATACGGCTGCTTATATGCTATAACGAGAGTAGTAAGTTTTGACAGAGACTGTAGGGCGCACAAAGCCTAACCTATCAGCTGTCCAGCTTTTCAGAAAAATACGTAGCTTACCCCTTTTCTGGTGAATGGTAAAAATCAACATTTCTTACTTATGTGATGTGTTCCCTCAACATTTTGACCCAACATCTATTAAAAAATCTATACCCTATACCGGCCAGGCACAGTGGCTCACACCTGTAATCCCAGCACTTCGGGAGGCTAAGGCAGGTGGATCACAAGGTCAGGAGTTTGAGACCAGCCTGGTCAACATAGTGAAACCCCGTCTCTGCTAAAAATACAAAAAATTAGCCGATCACGGTGGCAGGCACCTGTAATCCCAGCTACTCAGGAGGCTGAGGCAGGAGAATGGCTTAAACTCAGGAGGCGGAGGTTGCAGTGAGCCGAGATTGTGCTATTACCGTCCAGCCTCGGATCTCAAAAAAAAAAGTCTATACCTGTTTCTGTTGCCATCTCTGCCTGTGTAGACCAAAGAGATGAAGGTGCTTCCTCTCCCATTCAAGACCAATTCATCCACTCTGGCCCGTGGTGCCATTTCCTCTCCTTCTTTCCAGATGTTTTCTTTCCTATCTTTGACCTAAAATCATGGTTAATAACACTAAACACTCTCTGCTTTGGGATTTATCTTCAGCCTGCTTTTTACTACCTTCTCTCTGGAGGAGAGCCTCTCTTCTCTGACAACATCATCAAATCAGTATCTCTGTGTTCCCCCTTACTGTCATTTTTGACTTTACAGTTCCAGAAGACTGCCAATCTCTACACCTAGCTATCCTGTGCGAGCCACAAAAGCATCACGTCCAAAGCTAAACTCAACATCTTCCTCAGGAAAACCTCTCCCCCTTGGACGTCTCTGTCTCTGCTGCTGCTAACACCAACCACCTAGAAATCTGCTAGTCGGCTTTCCATTCACACCATATGTCCAAGACCAAGATGCTTCTGAATCTACCGTCTGAATTTCCCTGCCCTCAAGTCAAAGTTCAATGTTCATGATCCCACCACCTGCCCCGGGCTGGCTCCCTCTTCTCTCACCTGCACACCTGCAGTGGCCTCTTCACCAGTGGATTCTCCTGCCTCTTCCTGCTTCATTCTCCTCCAGTCCCGTCTCCCTACTCTTGCTTGATGAAGGCTGCTGTCTGTGTACATCACACCATTCCTCATTTCTGTTGGAGATACTTTATGTACTCTATATGTATGGCCTATAAAATAAGTTGTAAGTTCCTTAGCCAAAACTTCTCCACGGTGTGCTCTTTAGCTTTCTTACCAGTCTTATCTTCTGTGTCCCTGCCCTAGGCCAGTAACATGACCTAATCCTACCGTGGTCCCCCCAGCCTTTTTTTTTGAGACACAGTTTTCCTCTGTCACCCAGACTGGAGTGCAGCGGTATGATCTGGACTCACTGCAACCTCCACCTCCTGGGTTCAAGCAATTCTTGTGCCTCAGTCTCCCGAGTAGCTGAGATTACAGGTGAGCACCACCATGCCCAGCTAATTTTTATATTTTTAGTAGAGATGGGGTTTCACCGTGTTGACCAAGCTGGTCTCAAACTCCTGACCTCAGGCGATCCACCTGCTTTGGCCTCCCAGAGTGCTGGGATTACACGTGTGAGCCACTGCATTCAGCCACCATGGTTGCTTTTTGAAGCCACCAGTTGATAAAGACAAGCCACAAATACCCACTGTGTTCTAGAGCTCTCCCTGTGGGTGAATCCCAGCCCTCTGACCCATACCTGACTCTGCTCCTATTTCCTCTTCCCCTGGCTCTGTGACTCCAACCTGATCCCACTTCAGCCCTTTTGAGTCTGGTACTTAGGGTCTATCTTTCTGTTAAATCTAGACTTTCTTCTAACTGACTTTGACTTAGATTAATCTCCCAGTTCTTGAAATTTGTGTTTGTTTTGAGAAGTAACATTCTACACTAATTCTTAGAAACTCTTATAATTTGGTTGGGTGCAGTGGCTCATGCCTGTCAAGGACATTGAGAGGCCGAGGCAGGTGGATTGCCTGAGCTCAGGAGTTTGAGACCAAACTGGGGAACATGGTGAAACTCCTTCTCTACTAAAAATACAAAAAAAATTAGCTGGGCGTAGTGGCATGTGCCTGTAATCCCAGCTACTTGGGAGGCTGAGACAGCAGAATCGCTTGAACCTGGGAGGCAGAGGTTGCAGTGAGCTGAGATCTCACCTGGGTGACAGAATGAGACTCCATCTCAAAAAAAAAAGAAAGAAGAAACACTTACAATTCAATTCCAGGCTGGGACTCCACCAACAGCCAAGGAAACCAGCCCCAGCACCCAGGAGTGAGGCCTTACGACACCTCCAGTCCTAATACACACATCTTCCACATCAAATTACCTGTACTTTCCCGACTTTTCTCACGTTCCCTGAGTCACTGGCAGCACCGTCCCATGATGCGGTGTTTACTCCGAGATAACTTTGCTGTGAAACATCTCACCTTTATTATTATTTTCACGTCGCTCTAGTGTATGGACTTTGGCAACAAAAGACATTATTCTATTTACAGCATTCTGTTTCTAGTAGTATTTCCATTTACAAAATACAGTAATTCTCGACCACTGAAAATGTCAAATCCTAGAAAACGTAACGTTCCTACACATGATGTTAACATCACTCTCAAATAGTTGTTGGCCTAAGATTCGTTTGATGAATCCGATTTTTCGGAAATAGATGATTCCAATGATTCAGACGATTCTGATGTTTGTTCTGTTTAGAAATAATTCCAAGAACGGTTTTTATATTTTATTTTTACATTGAAAATCAGTCAGATTTGCTTCAGCCTCAAAGAGCGGGTTTATGTAAAATTAAATGAGAGCTGGCAGCAAGATGTACTTTTTTTTTTCTAAATGGAAAAAGGGTGAATACCTCCATGGTATTTCATGCCCACGCTATGTCTGAATTGACATTTTAACTCTTGTTCACCTGGCTAAATAATACTAGGGTCTTCCATATTCATCTCAGGTATCCCCTCACCCATATAACCTGTAGCTTAGTGGAAAGTGTTGATCAGAGAAGGAGAAATCCAGTGTGTAGGAAGTGAGGAAGGCATTGAAGAGTTTTGCTAATAAATTCAGTAGAAACTAGAGAACAGACCAGGCACCCTGACTCACACCTGTAATCCCAGCACTTTGGGAGGCCAAGGTAAGTGGATCATTTGAGGTCACAAGTTCAAGATCAGCCTGGCCAACATGGTGAAACCCCGTCTCTAATAAAAGTACAAAAATTAACCAGGTGGTAGTGTCACACGCCTATAATCTCAGCT
>PVKP010029016.1:0-29468 GCA_004027715.1 Plecturocebus donacophilus
AAATTCGCCTGCAATTGCAGCATCCACTCGCTGTCTGTGCTTTCACTGGGAGCTACAATCCTGAGCTGCTGCTATGCGGCCATCTTGGATCTCTCCGCCCGGTGATGAAATTTTTTTCTGTTTCTTAGTTTTCCTTTGGCGGACGCCCCTTCCCCTCAGAGCTGGACCTTCCCGGGTTCGCTGTGCTTGCTGTGAAACTCTCAGTCCTCAGCGCTTCCAATTGCTGTTTTCCTTGTGAGGATGGGACCAGCCGAGCCCGTCCGTCCCGTATACTCCGCACCGGGAAGCGCTGCGCTGGGGCGCCGGCAAAACAGCCGAGCCGGCCAAAAGGGTCGCGCTGGCGACCCATATGTCTTCTCTGCCGGGAATCTCCCGGTCTGTGGGCAACAAAAATTCGTCGGAAAGTGCGGCGTCCACTCGTTCTCTGCGCTTTCACTCAGAGCTACATTCCTGAGCTGTTGCTAATCGGCCATCTTGGATCTCTACCCCCAAGCCTGTTTTTATATCTAGTTTCCTCTCTTACATTCTGCTTGGTGCGATGATGTGCACACCAAGCCCTGTGCAGATACTATCTGTCCATTCTTCCACTTTTATTAAGATCTTTATCTTAGCTGGGGCAGTGCCATGCATCTGTAGTCACAGCTACATGGGAGGCTGAGGCAGGAAGATCCCTTGAGCCCAGGATGAGTCCAGCGTGCCTCTTAAAAGCACTGTTTTAAATGAAGATCTTTCTCGTGTCTTTTCTCAGCTTACCTTCCTCCTCTTCTCTCCTGATGAACTGTGAGGTTCTTAAGACCTTGCCTTTCTCCCCGCTCCCTTAGCACTGAACATGGGGCTTAGAAACTAATAGATGTTCATTAAATAAACCTTTTGAACAAATACTTGAAACTGTGAACAAAGCTCCTCTTGCAATGAGGTTGATAAACACTAGGCTGTTTTAAAATCATGGCGAAATACACATAAAGTTGGCATCGTCACCATTGTTCAGTGTACAGTTCAGTGGCATTCTGGACATCCACGCTGCTGGCAGCCACCACTTATTTTCTGTTTCTATTAAATTGACTACTCTAGGTATCTCATAAAAGTGGAATCATACATGGAATCATAGTTTTGTGACTGGCTTATTTCACTCAGCATAATGTCCCCAAGGCTCATCCATGTTGTAGCATGTCGGAATTTCGTTCCTTTGCAAGGCTGAATAATATTCCATTGTCTGTACAGGCCACGTTTTCTTTATGCACTCATCCATCGATAGACACTTGTTCTTACCCTCTGGCTGTTGTGAATAATGCTGCTGTGAACACTAATGTGCAGTTCGGTTGGAATCCCTGCTTTCAGTTCTTTTGTGCATATACCCTGAAGTAGAATTGCTGTATCATATGGTCATTCTGTTTAATGTTTTTTTTTTTTGAGAAAATGCCGTATTGTTTTCCACACCAACTATATCATTGTACATTTCCACCAGGAATGCCCGAGGGTTCCAGTTTCTCTACATCCTCACTAATACCTGTTTTCTGTTGTTTTCAATAGTAGCCATCCTAGTGAGTGTGCAGTATTGTGTCATGGTGATTTGGATTTGCATTTCCCTGATGAGCAGTAATGCTGAGCATCTTCACATGCTTGATTACCATTGGGTCTATCTTCTTTGGAGAAATGTCTGTTCAGATCCTCTGCCCATTTATAAAAACTGAGTTGCTTGGGGTTTTTATGTTATTGAGCTGTAGGAGTTCTCTATATATTCTAGATATTAATCCCTAAACACTATTTTTAATTCTTAATTTTCACTTCCCTGCTGGAGTTCATTGCCTCCTCAGCAGCACTAGAGATGTGATGGTGCCTCTTCCCCAAAATCAAAACCAACTCAAAAGCCCGGTAGTCTCTCTCCAGGCAGAACAGAAAAGAAAAAATATGATTGATTCCAAGATGGTTGTTTGCCGGGCTGTGTGGCATTCCTTTCTTCCATCCAGGCCCCTGGCATGCTAATGCCACTTTCCGGAACTTCCCTGAGAGCTGCAATCTCCGGTAGGGCCTGAATCAGGAGGCCCAAGTGGGGAGGTGAGGGCCTGGCAAGAGCACCTCTGCTCCCCTCAGAGCTCCAGGGACGCCCTCCAGGCCCCAGCTCTGCCATACCCTTATTTTACATGTAAACTCGGAAAGCAATTTATTTTTAATCTGTTTGGCACAGCAGTAATTTCATCAGCCTCATGTCCCTAGATGGAATGAGAGCTAGCCATCTGCCTCCAGAGACTGAACTCTAAACCTCATGCTGTGGATTGCTGTCCTTCTTGTCTAGTTTTGGCACTGAACTTCCTGACCAGACCTGGACTGCTCGGTGCCAACAGTTCTGCCTCCAAGCTTCAGTACAAATGGTTTTGATTCCGATCTAATGGCTTTTCCTTGCCCCAGCAGAGGTTAATGCAACTTCCCAGAGTTTTATTCTGGTTTTATGACATCAAAAATGAACCCAATCCATCAAGGATGGAAAGCTTAATAGAGACACCGCTCACCAGGTGCAGTGGCACAAGCCTGTAATCCCAGCACTTTGGGAGGCCGAGGCGGGAGGACTGCTTGCCCTCAGGAATTTGAGACCAGGCCAGGCAATACAGCGAGACCTCATCTCTACAGAAAATAAAACAATTAAGCATGGTGGTGTTCACCTACAGTCCCAGCCACTTGCCCTCAGGAATTTGAGACCAAGCCGGGCAATACAGCGAGACCTCATCTCTACAGAAAATAAAACAATTAGGCTTGGTGGTGTTCACCTACAGTCCCAGCCACTTGGGAGGCTGAGGTGGGTGGATTCCTTGAGCCCAGGTGGTCAAGGGTACAGTGAGCTATGATCTGCCACTGCACTCCAGCCTGGGCAACAGTGCAATAACCTGTCTCAAAAAAAAGATATTCTGTGTTAGGAAGAAAATACACGTGAGTCACAGATGTTTGGCAGGTTCATGTGATTCCCTAGAACTTCCAAGGATTACCAGCCATGGAGATAATAGCTACAGGTATTGTGGATTTGCTAACGAGCAGTATGCTGTGCTGTACTCTTTATTTGTGCTCTCATTTAATTCTCACAAAACCCCTGTTAGGGGGGTGATCAGTCCATGATGATGTATTTACCATCAACTAAGTGCCAGGCACTACTGTATGCTGTGGAGGTACAGCAGTCAGTACGGCAGACAAGACCCTTGCCCTTGGGAGGCTTACTTCTTAATGGGGAGAGAGAGCAGCAGTTGACAAGAAAATGAATCATGCAGATTGTGATGGATGCTTTGAAGAAAGCAGTTGTATTGACAGTGCCCATTTTTAAGTGTTGTCAGAAAAAGGTCTCTTTGAGGAAGTGACATTTGGGGTGATAACCCAAAGAATGAACAGAAAGCCTTGCAAACCTCTAGGGAAACATTTTCCAACAAAAAAGTAGTGGGTGCAAAGTCCCTGGGGTGAGAAAAAAGCTTGATCTGTTCAAGGAACTGAAAGGAAGCCCATGTGTTTAAAGCATCATGAGCAACAGAGAAAGAAAGAATGATTTAGGAAAGGGCTAGCCCGAAAGGTGGGGAGGGTTAGAACTGAAGGTTAATGGCAAGATTGGCCATTACTCTCCCAATACAACAGAAGACTTGGCAATGTGGGTTAGATGTAGAGTAGACCCATGGTGATTGGGGTGGAAAGATTAGGGACCTATCTGGATACTTCTGTTTTTTCAGTTAAGCGTTACCTCCTCGTTATGGATGAGAAACGACTTGGAGGGATCAGCTATTTCGTCCAAGTGCAGATGTCTAGTAAGTGGTTGAGCTGGAATTTCTGACTCCAAGGCCTCTGAGTGCTTGAATCACCTTTTTGCTGTTCCTTCCCCTCTGATGCAAAGCCCAATGCCTTGAGCTTCCTGAGTGCCTAATTACTGTTGAGTAAGTTTTCTTAAGTTACCAATCCTCAGCTAAACTTTCCATTGTATTTACACCCGTTTGTGGTTCTAGCTTAGTCATGCCATCAGGTAAAGAAAGAAATGCTAGGGACTCTGGAATTTCCTTTTTATGTCTTCATCTATATTTCCAGTTGCTGTTTCCTTTCAAGCAGCCTAGGCAGAGGAGAAGCCTGCCACTCTGTCCCCCATTGGTACACAGCAGGTGGATGAAGAGCAGAAGGTCCCAGTAGCACCAGAACAGGCCAAGGCCATGGGTCAGTTAGACTGGTCAGGCCCACAGCATCCCTCCCCTTCCTCAGCCTCCAGCCCCGTCTTGTTTTATTACGGAAAATGACTGCAGCCCTGAGTCTGACTGGAGGGAGCGCTCCTTAGGCTCTCAGGACAGAGACAGCACTTCCAACTCTTGTCAGCAGAGCAGTGTTGGTGGCCAGTGCTGAGAATCCTCTACTCCAGCTTATTCTGGAGCCTGCAGAAGGGACCCCCCAACCCAGTGCCCTACGCTGGCTGACTCTTCACCGCTGTACCTTGCAGTAGACACCTTGGGATGTGCTGGTTCAGATAAAACTCACTTCTTTACTCAGCAAGGGTAATTAGGGAGATTTTCCCATCTTATTATTCATATATTTGGCATAAACAGATCTAGAGTTTTCTTTTGGACTCAACTCCTTTGCATGGTTGACTTGCTCAAAAGGTGGAAGTCTTGCTAAAGGAATGTTGTTTCTAAGCAGTGTTCTTCAGCTGCAGAGGGATTCTATTCTTGGCCTAAAACAGGATTTTTCATAAACATATTTTGCATGGAAGTTCTTAGTCACTCTTTTTTATTGAGACTTTTATCAGGTAAAGGAAGTGGTTTTGACTGTCAAATTTCTCTGACCAAAATTGTCCTTGCTCAATACTAAAGCTGCAGTATTTCCCAAGAACTCCAGGCAGCCTTCCTGCTTTGCATGTGGCCTGTTCAAATTGGAGGGTGAGCAGCAGAAGTACCGACTCCAGAGCCAAGCTGCAGGAACAGTGAAGCACCATGCATTGAATGGGACACACACTAAGCATATGTGAAAACCAGTTTGCTCACATTCTGCACCAGGCGACGTGTGCAGACACAGAGGGACTCTGGTTTTGGAGGCTCTTGGGTTCCCACACCCACTGATACTGCTTTCCCCACCCTGCTGTGCTGTTGCCAGCGCCTGGGCCCCACCCGGGCCCAGCTGTCAGTGGGCCACGCATGTGAGAGAAGCTCCGAGGCCATTCCAGGCAGCCTCAGCCACCACTTCCTGCCACTGCTGTCTCATACTGGCTACCAAATACGGCCACCTCTCTCCATGCCCCATTCCCACTCCTTAGGGCAGAGGCCCCGTCTTGCCAGGATCATTGCCCCAGCCTTATAGTTGGCCCACATTGCTGCCTATATTGGTCCCTGCTACCTTACCCATTCTGCAGCAAGAGTTTTCTAAATGACACGTCTTACCATGTGATTCTCCTCCTTCACTGTCCAGAGGCTTCCTATTGTTCTCTAGTCTGATCTGCTTAATGGAGTGAGGGGGGCTTCTCGAAATTGACTGTGCATCCAATCACCTGGGGTTTTTTTTTGAGACAGAGTCTTGCTTTGTTGGCCAGGCTAGAGTATGTGGTATGATCACAGCTCACTGCAGCCTTGACATCCCAGGTAAGGATTCTTCTGCCTTAGCCTCCCACGTAGCTGGGACAACACATACCCAGCTCATTTGTTGATTTTTTTGTAGAAACAGGGTCTCACCATGTTGCCCAGGCTGATCTCAAACTCCTGAGCTCAAGTGATACTCCTGCCTCGGCCTCCTAAAGTGCTGGGATTACAGGCAGGAACCACCTTGTCCAGCCACCTGGGGATCTTAATATGAAGATTTGGATGCAATAAATCTGCAATTCTGCATTTCTAACAAGCTTCCCTGATGCCAGTGCTGCCAGTCCTTGTGCTGCACTTTGAGGAGTGCGGGACTGGAGGGCCTCTGTGTGCCTCCCTGGCCTCACTTCTTGCCACCTCCCCAACTCTGTTCCAGCCATGCTTCCCAAAGCGCATCCTGCTTTTGCTCACTGCAAAGCTTTGCACGGGCTGGCCTCCCTCCCCAGAGCACACTCCCACCCCGGCCTGGCTGCTCCCACAGGATTGGAGATGGCGCTTCCCTTAGAAGCCTTCCCGAGCTTCTCTAAGCCCAGAAAATAAAGAGCACGTTTGTGGCCTGGGTGATAATGATCTTTATGCTCAATGACAAGGTCAAAGGGGTGAGAGCTAGCCTGTGAGGTGCAGGGCTGCAGCCAGAGGTTTGGTTCTAGAGCAGGTTCTAGAAGGATTCTGCGTCCCCTGGGAAGCACGTCTGCTAGCTACCATCTGCTGACTCCATTCTTGCCTGAGCGTTAAGGGTTCCTAAAGTCAGGACACTGGCTGAGCAAGGTCAGCCTCCCAGCTGTGTGTATTTTCAGGCCAACCAAAGTCCTGTCAGAGTGAGCACGTTCCTTCCAGAGATGAAAACTTGTTTCAGAAAGTTCTTTTCCAACCACAGCTTGAGGGAGACTTATGGACACAAGACTCTACCGTAGACATTTTATTTCTTTTCTTATTTTTCTTTCCTTGTTTCCTTAAAGCACATTTTTCTCAGGTTATGTGCCCACTTGGTTTCTTTCACATCGGTTCAGTTATTAAATTATTTCTTATGCAGCTTGGAACTCTGCCACTCCTTGGCTAAAGAAATCCTGAATTTTGCTAGCGTGCCCCTGCCAGGATCCCAGCACCAGACTCTCCTGGCCCTTAGGGGAGCTGAGAATGGAATCTGAAGCATGTGACACTGCATGGTCATGATATACTGGCCAGACCTATTTAGCCGTGTGATCGCAGCTTGGGTAGGAACAGTGCCAGTTCGGTCTGGAAAAAGTAAAACAACATTAGTTACACAGCAAATAAGTTTAGCAGCGGGTAACAGCACCCAGGAAATGTTGAAAAGCATGTGACATAGAAAGGGATCCAATGTTATTGTGGTTTGCTACAAAAAATCCTTCTGCCCTCTTACTGTAAAAGGCTAGGAGTACTTCCTTTCCGGATTTTATTTCCTCTTTTACTTTTTTTCTTTTGTTTTCTTTTTTTTTGCCATGGAACCACATATAGTCAACACATATTTCCTCTTTCTTAAAGGGAACATCCAAGAGAAAGTATCCTCTTCTGCTCCCCAACTCCTGCCCTCCTGGGATGTGTTAAGACCATTTTGCAGTGTCATAGTTACAGAGGTTGAACAATGGGTCTGCTTAAAACAGATAACAGCTTCATTAAACTCCAAGTTGTGTGAGATATTCCTGTGTACTCAATAACTAGAAAGTGTTGTAGGAAATTATCTAAGAAAGTGGGAACATTTGAGACATCAGTTCTTTTCCTCTCCAGCATAGAAGATCATACTCTGCCTTATGGGAAATTGACAGGAATGGATTGGATGAATTGTGGAAGAAAGGGGAAATGTGTTAAGCAAGGGCAGTTAAAATGTCTAGTCTTACTCATCTTCAACTGACTTGGAAGCAATATTTACATCTGGGAGTGAGGAGCTCTGTGCTCCAATGACATCGCCAAATCTCCAGGCACTCTCTTCATCTGCCCCCTGGTGGACCCAGTGATGAACAGAAAATTCAGCAGAAAAGCTCCCTAGAGAAAAGTGGAGTCCAGTAAGAAATGACACACCCTCTGTGTATCAAGGGGTTTCTATATTCTTCTCTTCATGATAATCCTGTAAGACAGAAAATAATAGTCTCACTTAAAATCAAACTCATGAGGCCAGGCATGGTGACCAACGCCTGTCAACCTGGCACTTTGGGAGGCAGAGGTGGGCAGATCTCTTGAGCCCAGGAGTTTGAGACCAGCCTGCGCAACATGGCAAAACCCTATCTCTATGAAAAATACAAAACTTAGGCTGGATGCAGTGGCTCATGCCTGTAATCCCAGCACTTTGGGAGGCCGAGGCAGGTGGATCACTTGAGGTCGGGAGTTCGAGACCAGCCTGACCAACATGGAGAAACCCCGTCTCTACTAAAAATACAAAATTAGCGAAGCATGGTAGCGCATGCCTGTAGTCCCACCTACTTGGGAGGCTGAGGCAGGAGAATCACTTGAACCCAGGAGGCAGAGGTTGCAGTGAGCCGAGATCGCGACATTACACCCTAGACTGGGCAACAAGAGTGAAACCTATCTATCTCAAAAAAAAAAAAAAAAAAAAAATTAGCAAGGCCTGGGGGGTGTGCCTGTAGTCCCAGCTACTTGGGAGGCTGAGGCAGAAGGATTGCTTAAGCCCAGGAATTTGAGACTGTAGCGAGCTATGAGTCACCACAGCACTCCAGCCTGGAAAACAAAGAGAGACCCTTGTCTCAATCCAATAAGTCAATCAAAATCAAACTAGCAATCCCAAAACATGGAACTCATATGTACATCAACCCCCACCACGGGGAAGACGTATTTCCACAGGGAAGTGTCCAGGCCCAAACACTCAGTATATTCCAAGCCTCCCAAATGTTCTTTATTTTCTGTAGTTTGTATAATAAAAGCAATAGTGTTTTCCATCTCCTAAATATGAAAGCATACAGTATAACTGAAGGACCTGCCGCCTAGGTGTCCTCCAGCGTCCTGAGCCTCTGGTCCTCTGGTGTCTCTGAAGTTCCTTGCAGTTGCTCACATTGCTCCAGGTCACCTCTAGGACCCTGACCACCCTTCCTCTACTCCTTTGTTTTTAGCCCATCCCTCCCAACAAGCATGCTTCACCCCACCCTGACTATCTCCTTAACAGCAGGGAATCCACACAGGTCTGCAGCAACCTCAGTTCTTGCTTCCTCAGAAGAATTTTGACCAAGGGGCATAAGGCAGAGTGAGAGACAGAGCCAACTTTTAGAGCCCGAGTGCAAGTTTATTAAAAAGTTTCAGGGCACAAACCAAAGGAAGTAAAGTACACTTGGCCAAGAGGGGACACAAGAGATGCAGGTGTGCTGTGAGGCCTTTGGCTTGGGGTCTTGTACGTTAGCATCCTTTGAGGGAGGGGTGGTGCTTCCTCTCCCCTCATTGTTCCCTTGGGGTGGGCTGTCCTGATGCACCATGGCCTGCCAGCACTGGGGAGGGGCCCCAAACACAGTGTGTTTACTGAAGTTGTGCACATGCTCACTTGAGGCGTTTTCCCATGTACTAATGAAACTCCATCATTCTGCCTCTTAGTGCGTGTGCTTGAGCTCGCTCACCCAGATCCTGAGATCTTATCAGGAAGCTGCCAGTCACCAGCTTCAGATGTTTTCTTTTGGGAAACTGCCTTTCCCTGGAACTGGCTGTGACCAACTACTATTTTAGAGAAACAGTTTAACAACTGCCTGACCATCCTCTGATGGCTGCCTGACATTCCTGGGTGGAGAGGCCCTCTCCTGCCCTGCTCATGTCTGCCTACTGTAAGGATCCTTCCTTCCTCACTGCCCCTTAGAAACACAAGGCTGTGGGGTTTAGCAAACTTAACTAACAGTTAACTGGTGGAAAGAGACCAGCCCAACACAGGCACCATCTTACAATGAAAAATACTGGCCACGGCTTCCCTAGAAAGAAACCCACCATTCTCCTTGCGGGGAGTTGCTTCACTGATTGGCTCGAATCTGCTGGGCACCTCCTCTCCCCTCTACAGATCCTTCTCCCCTATGGCCAGCCTCCAGCCCCACATTTTTATCGAGGTCTTAGGATGAGCCTTTGTGTTCTCTTTCTGCCACCCCAACCAGGCTCCCTACCTGGCTTTCCACATCCAGAAGCTCACAGATATGCTGTGGTTTCCATCCTCAACAACACAAATCACTGCAGAAACTCTGGGATGGCTATTCTGGGTCAGAATCGTAGGTCAGACTCTCACGAAACCTCTGCCCGAGCACCCTGGGAGTCTCCTTCCTGTGATAGCCTCCACTGGCTTCATCAGGTTACCCTGCCCCAGGCACCCGGGTCTCCGTCCTTCCCTCTGCCCTCCCGTCGCCCAAGCTGAGAATCACTGCTCTAGGCTGGCAGTCTAACGGAAGAGGAGCCTGGAACAAAGGCAGAAGTGGGCTGGACGCCAGCTTCCTTACAGATAGCTCTACCACCCTGGGCAGGTTTCTGTGCAAGACAGGAAGTCTCTTTCTCTGACAGCCTTGGACTGGCTGCCGGGTCTCAAGCTCTGGACCCGGCTCCCACGAGCTCACGCGGGCAGCACCGCTCCGTGTCAGCGGGACTGCTCCCTGGGACCCTCGGCTGAGACGCGGGATGACAGTGCCTACTGCATAGGGCGACTGAGGGGATGACATGAATCAACAGGTACTGACCACTCAGGACAACGCCTGCATCACAAGTCTCGGTAAATCCAGGAGAGTGGGAAAAGAGAAGGCCCGCCCGAGGAGAAGCCGCTGCCCGGGGTGGGCCGCAAAGGGACACAGAGCCCTGCTGGTGTCTCGCACCTGGCCTCCGACGCCGCGCTTTTCAGTGAGGCATGCTCCTGACTTTCTTTCACGATTTAAATGTATTTGGGTTGAGCTTTTGTTATTTCCACCCAGAGTGCTGAACCCCTTCTTGTTTTGACAACTCGGTAGCTTCTTTTTTCAGACCCACAAGCACAAGAGCTTTGACCACATCCCCGTTCCTAGGAAGTGGAGCTTCTCACTCTCCTGAGGGCAACTACATTTAGTGGCTCCAGGAACCTATTTGTATCCACCCACAGGGAACTACCTTCAACACCTTATAGGTGATTCCCTTCTATGGCAGTTGTCCACGTGATTTCCAGATAAACATTTTACTGAGGAGGAAATAGGAATGACCTATAAACAATAATAAGTTGATCAACTTATGATAAATGTAAACCAAAACCCAACAGGATACCCATATGGAAACCCATTTTAACTGGATAGATAAAAAATGTAAAAGTCTTTAAAATGTTGAGTAGGCAGGGCATGGTGGCTCATGCCTGTAATCCAAACACTTGGAGGCCAAAGCGGGCGGATCACCTGAGGTCGGGAGTTCAAGACCAGCCTGACCAACATGGTGAAACCCCGTCTTTAAAAAAAAAAAAGTTTAAAAAGTGAAAAGTTAAAAAAAAGAATGTTGAGTATTGATAGTATGTGGAGCCAGTGGGGGGGGGGGTGGAGTGCAAACACTGCATTATCATGGAAAGCTGAAAATGTCTATATCCTACATAGCAGTAATATCGCTACTGAATCTATCCCTAGAGAAACTCTTAGGTCCTTTGCAAGCCTCCTGCAAGAATGTTCAGTGCTGCACTGTTGGTAACAGCAAAGTATACAAACAACTGATGTATCCACACACAAGACAACAGATAAAAAAATGAAATATGGCATATTTACTTATGCATTCCAAAGACTGAACATGAATGAACTGCAGCTACATGCGGATGTAGATACAATGTGGATACATCTAACAGTAATAGCTTTTATAAGGACTCGAAGGCATAAAAATGATACAATGGACTTTGGGGACTCAGGGGAACGAGTGGAAGAGGGTGAGGGATGAAAGACAACATATATACTACTGCAGTGTATTCTTCTTGGGTGATGGGTACACCAGGATCTCAAAAATCACCACTAAAGAACTTACTCATGTAGGCCAAGCGCGGTGGCTCACGCCTGTAATCCCAGTACTTTGGGAGGCCAAGGCGGGTGGATCACAAGGTCAAGAGATCGAGACCATCCTGGCCAACATAGTGAAACCCGGTCTCTACTAAAATACAAAAATTAGATGGGCGTGGTGGTGCGCACCTGTAGCCCCAGCTACTCAGGAGGCTGAGGCAGGAGAACTGCCTGAAGTCGGGAGGGGGAGGTTGCACTCAGCTGAGATTGCACCACTGCACTCCAGCCTGGTGCCTGGTGACAGAGCAAGACTCTGTCTCAAAAAAAAAAAAACTTATGTAACCAAATGCCACCTGCACCCCAATAACTTATGAAAAATAGATAATAAATTAATAGCTTTAGTAAGAAAAGGCACTTGAAGAATATCTACCAAATATGGAAAGTCTAGAAACATACAATAATCAATACATTATTTGGGGACATATAAAAGTAGAAAAGCATAAGAATGATACACATAAAATCAGAAGAGTGGTTATTCTTTGGAGGAGGAGGGTGCCATTCGGAGGGGTACCGAAGAGTGATATATGATGATTCATATCTCCATCCAGTGCTGGTTACATGGATGTTTGTTTTTATCCTTACATTACACATCGTACATTCTTTCATATACATGAAAGGTAATATTTTTATCGTCGTAAAATATTCATAACCAAATTTGGCATTTTAACCGTTTTTCTTTTCTTTTCCTTTTTTTTTTTAAATAAAAACGGGGTTTCACCATGTTGGTCAGGCTGGTCTTGAACTCCGGACCTTGGGTGATCCGTCCGCCTTGGCCTCCTAAGTGCTTGGATTACAGGCGTGAGCCACCGTGCCCGATCTTAACCGTTTTTAAATTTACAGTTCTGTGGCACTAAGTACCTTCACCTTGTGCATCCATCCACCACTATTTCCAGAACGTTTTCATCATCCCAAACTGCTTTTGGTATCCTATCCAAGAAATGATTCCAAGTCCAATGTCATGAAGCTTTTGCCCTGTTTTCTTCTAAGAGTTTTATAATTTTAGCCTTTATATTTAGGTCTTTGATCCATTTTGCGTTAATTTTTATATGCGGTGTAAGGTAAGGATTCAGTTTCATTCTTTTGCAGTAGACATTTTTAAACAGAAACAAAAGAAGGGGAGAATATTAGCTCCAAAAGGAACGGGGACCATTGACAAAGTACTGGGATAGAAGTAAAGTAACATGATAAGCTCAGACAGCTGATAAAGGCAGCAGGGGCTGGAAGCCAAATCCTGTCTGGCAGGACGACTGCGGCCTCAGCAGCAGCAACAACGGCTGTGACCACGAGGCTAGGCCCACCCACTTACCTGCCCACGACCTCGGGGACACTAGGTCCTCCTCTTTCCCCGCCCCATAAGGGGCGGGCCCACGCGGCTCCAAGGCTTTCGTAGAAAAACTGGCGGTGCGGGTGGGAGGGAAAGCCCGGAAAAACCTTTATCACGGCGGACCGTAGGCAACTGATTGTGCGGCACGGACTCCAGCTCCGTTGCGCTCTAATGACCAGGCCCGGTTTTCCCTCCTGTTCCAGGCCGGGGTGGAGCCCGGGGGCCCGCTCAGAAAGTCCGGCGCATGCGCGCGTGCTCCACTTGGATTGGCTGCTTGGAGCGTTGCGGGGCTTGACGGGAGCTTTCAGTCTCGCGGGCTTTTCCAGTCAGTTGGGAGGGCGATTCCAGTCAGTTGCGAGGGCGGTTGGGTCAGTTGCGAGGAGGCGGAGAGCGGCGCCATGGCTCCGCGGGGCCGACGGCGGCGGCGGCGGCGGTCGCGGCCTCTCAGGACTGAGGAGTAAGTGCTGCCGACCTCCGCAGCGCGAGGCCGGAGACTGGCTTGAACTGCCTCCTCGCCTGTCGCGGTTTAGGTCCCGGCGCTGTTGGTGCTCCACTCTGGAGCTCGCCCGAGTGACCAGTCACCCGGGGCCCCGGCTTCCTCGTCCGTCTAGTGGGGATAACTGATCCCACCCGCACGGGCTGGTCGGGGCCTAGCACTGCCGGGCGGGTGGGAGGGACGTTAGCCAGTGTCGGCTTTGCGGGGCGGAGGTGCCGTCCAGAGTAGTGAGTCTCGAGGTGCTGGCTTGAAAGCGACATATTCAGGAAATACTCATCGCCTACGATTTGCCAGACTTTGTTAGTGAAGTTTACTCTGGCTGGGAGTCAGTTTTTTTCTCTTGAAGACCCTGGTGTGTTCGTACTGCAAACCGCAGACCGGAGACGGGAGCACGTCTCCGGCGGGGGGACCCGGCTGCCGCTCGCCATTCTCCGGGCTGGGTCGTGCAGTGTTTGTTTACCAAAAAAAGCGTGTGTTTGCTGGGTTGCAAAACCGCGCTCTGAAATGCTGCTCGCTGATTCGTTGGCGAATGGCCATCCAAGCTTGCTGCTGACGGTGCGTAAGACCGCACCCCAAGACCTTCTGTAGAGAACAGTTCCCGCTGGGCCTGGGAAGACTGCCCGGAGGAGGAGGTGCTGGTAGATGCGGGGTTAGGGTGGAAAGCTGGAGCAGGACACCGCAGGTGGGTGGAGAAACCGAGTCCTGACTCCTGTGGCCAGTGGAGAACTGAAGACTCCCCCAGGGAGAAGAGGATTAGGAAAGAATGTCAGCTGAAAAGGGTTCAAGTTTATCTGAAAGGGTAGTGGGTTTTGTTGTCCTTTTTTAAAAACATTTTTGGGTTTGAGACTCATGAAATTTGTTCATACCTTCTCCCAAAACACACTAATACACATATAACAGAAGTTTTTTTCTTTTTCTTTTTTTTTTTTTTTTTGAGATGGAGTCTTGCTCTGTCGTCAAGCTGGAGTGCAGGGACACGATCTTGATTCGCTGCAACCTCCGACTCCCTGGTTCAAGCGATTCTTTTGCCTCAGCCTCCCGAGTAGCTGGAATTACAGGCGCGCGCACCACGTACAGCTAATTTTTGTATTTTTAGTAGAGACGGGGCTTCACCACATTGGCCAGGTTGGTTTCGATCTTCTGACCTCGTGATCCGCCCGCCTCGGCCTCCCAAAGCACTGGGATTACAGGCGTGAGCCACCGCGCCTGGCCCATAAATTTTACCTATGGGTTGTCATAGAGGTTTCTGTCTCTCGGAAGCCCTACCTTGACCCCAGCCTAAAGCAAGGAGAAACCTTGAACCGCCCCCCTCCCCTATCCCCAGCCCCAGAAAGGGCAGGACAGCTCAAAGAGTTTAGGTTAAGAAGTTTATGTGGTCTGGTTTGTCATTGTGTTTCTGTTACTCGGCTGTGTGACCCTTGATAAGTACTTTTCCGAACCCCAGAATCATGTATAAAATTGCCATAAAACGAATACCTTCTTCCTTAGGTTTCATGAATTAAATAAATCATTAGCTTGTTAGAAATGCAGAATCTCAGGCCACACCCCAGAGGTACTGAATCAGACACCCCGGGGGTGTGCCAAACAAACCTGTTTAACAAGCCCTCCTGAGGATTCCGATGCCACTCAAGTCTGGGAACCACCAGCTGTAAACACTTTTCCAACTATTTTTTTAAACTGATTCACAGTAATGATGTTTTACATCATACTTAATACACGTGTGCACACATCGACACATAAAACAAAAGGCTTATGGACATAGTATATCCAGTGCAATGTTTCATTTTCTTCCCTTTCTTTTGGTTTTTTAAAAATACTGGCCTGGCAGTCTTAAAGGACATTGCAGGACAATTGATGTGATTTGAGTATGGACTGTAGACTAGATCATGGTGTCAGTGTTAAATTTCTTGATTTTAGAAATTGTACCATGAATATGTAGGATAATGCCCGCTTTCTTAGGAAAGACATAACTGTACTTGGTGGAGGTGCACAGTATCTCCAGTTACACACACACACACACACACACACGCACACGCACACCGCAAAAGAGATGAAATGTAAGCAGTGAGTGAACCTGGGTAAATGGCATATAGAAGGTCCTTGTACTATGTTTACAACTTCTCTGCTTGTAATTATATCAAAAGGTTACTCAAACATTGGTTCAGACTCAGTAAGCTGACTTTGCTATCTACAAATGAGGAAAATATGGCTGCAATCAGCACGGCATATTTTAAAGTCGGGATTTATGTACTCTGTTATCCCATAGTATCCCCGTACCCTTGCACAATGCCTGGTCCGTGGAGGATGCTCTGTATATACTCACTGACTCCTGGCAATATTAGTAGTAATAATATTATATATTGTTTCCTGCTATTGTTATTTCCCTTTTTTATTCTAGTCACCATTGTTATATCTGTTTCCTTGAAGTTTGTTGAAGATATATATACAACTTTATCATTTTAAGCTATGGCCCAACTGAGTGTGAAGGGATGTCAGGGCAGGCCCTGGATTTGAACTGATGTAAATTTCAGTGTAGGCTTCTCTCCTTCCTTGCCTGGTGTTGCTGTGGGCAAGCATACATCTGTAACAGGGAATTGACTCACTTCTGCCTTAAAGAACTCTTAGAATTAAATGAGAAAAGGATGTTCAAGAGCCAGACACAAAATGGAGCAGGTGTCGGAGTTTAGTGTTAGCCTACGATCCCTTTGTTCAGCTCTGCAGAGAAAGTCAATCACTGCTGATTGATTAAGGCCTCGGGGAAAAAGGTAACAGCAGGATTCCAACTTTTCCATGTCTCTGAGGGGGAGAAGTATGTTATTTTATAAATTGTGATATGATTTGACCTATAAAAATGATGGAATATGAATTCTGGTTTTTTGTTTTTGTTTTTCTTTTGGTAAAAATGCATGGAAAGGGTTATAATTATGCTATTTCCTCAGTTATTTTAACTATTTCCTAACTCTGGTGTTTTTTTCCTGTTTAATAGTGCAAGACAGTCAAAGAACACCTTAGAAAGAACACATTCCATGAAAGATGTAAGTTATCTTTTTGTGTTGTGATTTCTTCAAAATTGACAGTACAAAATAACATTTTGTGGGTACCTCAGAGTTTTGTAGACCTCAGTTGGCAAGTTCAATGTTTACTGTAGTGAAAAAGTGTTCATTTTCCTCACACTTTTTCCAGTATAGCAAAGAAAATGACTTTTGTTAATGTTTTAGAATATCCTTTTTTTCTGAGCCTAGGTTGGTTTTATTTTTGTTTAGGTAATTGACTTCATATAAAAATTGTACAGTGCTCTATATTTTGCTTTTTTCACTTAAAGTCATTTCTCATTGTGGTTTTAAAAGACCTGTTTATGATTTCGTGATACTTAGTTCACATTACAGGTTTACTTTTGTTCTAATAGAGTCTTAGAATGTATGTTAAAGGCGTGTACCTTTCTGTAATGCTCGTTAGAGCTAATTCCAAATTCTTTTCCAGTGGCTTGTGTGGTTGGCATTGTAGTCTCACATTAACTGTGTGACAGTGCCAGGCACCCTGGAGTTCCTTCTGCTTATTCTGCCCTGGGCCTTCTCTGTCCTGCATGGTCCTTAAGCCCAGCCTGCAGAGGATAGCTCTTTTCCCCCTCTGGGAAACCCTGGGATCCCCCTGCAGGATTTTGCTCAGCCCTCTGCTCGCACCCCAGCATTACTTCATTGGTCCTTTGGGTGGATTTCTCTCAGCTGTCCTGCCTGCCCTTGCCATTGGTAGCCAAAGTCCAGTGTGCCTTGGAGGAGTTTCTCTAAGCTCCAGCCTTAGCTGAAAGCCCAAAGTGTCTGGAATGGATTCAGCTTACCTGTCCTTCCCTCTGCAAGGCAGTGCTTTACATGTGGTAGAAGCTCCCTATTCTTTGGGAGGGGCTGGAAGACCTGCCAGCTCTCTCAGCATTTCACCCCCAAGCACTCTAGGAGTGATTCTTTCACTGGGGGGCATCTGAATGGTCAAATTTTTGTTTTGTTTGCCAATTTTATTTGACCTCCTTTATATCTTCCAGAATTTTCTTATTTTCGTATCTGTTAATAGTAGCCTTCCACATTTTCTGGAGCTACCATGAAAGTTTTTTTTCATTTTATATATGTTTTCATACCTCATTAGATTTGGGGTAGCAGGCTTCATAGGCTTGTAAATACTTTGAACTGTAAACCCTGGTGTCTCTCCTTTAGTCAGGAGTTTTTACCCATGTGTACCCTTAAAACTGTTTATGAACTTTTGGGTATATTGGCATATTTCTGGAGACAGGACCCATCACTTTCCCTAGGTCAGAGGTTTAGGCAAACTGGCCTATAGGCCAAATGTAGCCTGCCAACTGTTTTTGTATATCCCTGCAAGCTGAGAATGGTTTTTACATTTTTTAATGGTTGAAATAAAATGAAAAGACTATCTGATAACACATGAACATGATATGAAATTCAAATTGAAGTGTTCAGAAGTCAAATTTTATTGGAACACAGCCATGCTCATTCTTTTCTGTGTTGTTACTGTCTGCATTCATGAGACAGTGGCTTAGTACTCAAAACAGAGACCTTATGGCCAGCAAAGCCTAAAATAGTTACTTTCTGGTCCTTTATAGAAAAAGTTTGCCTATCCATGCGTTAAGTTATCAAAAGAGTCTGTGTCCCCAAAAAGTGTTATGTTTGATTGCTGCTTTCTTTATTTTAACTGAAACATAGGAATTGTACACATTTGTGGGGTACAGTTTGATCTTGCCATATATGACTATGTTGTATATATGACCCAATCAGGGTAGGTAGTCTATCCATCACCCCATGCATAGGGATTGCTTCCTTAGGCAGCAGTGATTACAGGAAGATCCTTGCTGCGTAAATCAGCCTTGTGATGTTCTTTGTGAGAGCCATCTCAATGACTGCAACTTTATTCACTTTTAGAAAGCTGGTCAAAAGTGCAAGTCTGTTGATGTATTTGATTTTCCTGATCATTCTGATGTCTCAAGCATTGGCAGGCCAGGTGAAAATGAGAAAGATGAAGAACCTAATGAGACCTTTGGTTAGTATTTTAAATCTTTATCCTAATGTAACTCTAAACAACGTTTAGGCCAGACATAGTAAAAAATAGAGGTATCTTCAAATATAAAAATTAGTTGTCTGCATGTAAATATAATGTTCTTTGGGGAGTACTTGATAATTTGAATTAATTTTTCTCACTTCTAAATAGATTGAAGCTAAGAACATTATCAAAGCGGCACTCTTCTAGTAGCATTCCTTAACAATCCAGTCACATTAGGACACTTATAGTATTCTGTAACAAGAGGAACATAGAATACATTTGTCGCTTCACTCAACCATTTGATAGCGCCACTGATTTAGGGAGGAGAAGAGTATGGGTAATCTTCCCTTGTCCTAATTTCATGGGGGCAGGAGATAATTCAGGAGAACCAGTGGGAGAGCTTCACTTGTGTTCCTGGGAGTGCAGGGTAAAAGGTCGATACCTGGCTGGCCAGGAGTGTGTGAGTTGTCAGGATGGGCTGCTTCTGTCACTGTGTGTCACTGGATACTCCAGAGGACAGAAACGACAGAGAAAGTGCCACATGCACATGCACCCACATGTAGAACTGCAGTGGCCAGGCATTTTTGCTAGAATAAGTTTTAAGAGAATTTTGAAGACTGGTTTAATTTTTTGTTAAAAAAAAAATTATACATTTTATAAGGTTAAATATATTTGCCAGAATGTGTCTTCTATTATGACTTGATAAAAATGTTCTATTTATCTAAAATCTAAATCTAAAAGATCTTAACCTAAAATCCCTAATTTAAAAAATGGAAATGAATTTCACATACCATAAAATTCAACCTTTTAAAGTGTACATGTTATTTGGTTTTAGTTTATTCACAAGGTTGTACAACTGTCAGCGTTATCTAATTCCAGAAAACTATCATCACCCTGTAGAGAACCCTGTTCCCCTGAGCAGTCACTCCCTATTATTCCCCCTTCCTTGAAGTCCCTGGAGCCGTGAATCTCCTTGTCTCTACGGATTTGCTATTTCTGGACATATCAGTGGAATCCTAGACTCTGTGGTCCTTTGTGACTTGTGTTTTCAGGGTTCGTCCATGTTGTAGTGTGTATCTACTTCATTCCTACAAGTTTTTATAGCTCGGTAATACTCCATTGTTTGAATGTGCAACAGCTTGTTATCTACTTATCAGTTACATTTTGGTGATTTCAATTTTTTGGCCACTATGAATACTACTGTGAACATATATGTATGAGTTTTTGTGTGGACTTTTTTCACTTCTCTTGGGCTTATAGTGGGAGTGGAGTTGTGAGATCAAAAACATCTGGGAAGTGGCCTGTGAATTGATTTTGATTTTGTAAGTCAGTTAAACAAAGATTGTTTTGTATTCCATTATAAGGGAATAAAGTTCATTACTGCCCAAATAGGCAGACTTTTAAAGTCGTGCTTCTTTTTTGCCTTTTGAAAGATCCTCCTTTACACAGCACAGCTATATATGCTGATGAGGAAGAATTCTCCAAACATTGTGGCCTATCTATTCCTTCAACTTCTCCAGGAAAAGAAGCAAAAAGAAGGTACTGGTGTATTTCATGCAATTGTTTATTTATGGTTAATGGGATTTCTGAGAAATTCTTTAAGATAGAAGCTAATAAGATCCTTTGAGCCAACTTGTTACACTTTTTCTCAAGAGAACTAGGGCATAAAAACTTGATTAATAATTCACATTACTTATAATAATTATAATAGGTGTGATAACTGACATAATTCATACCTTATTATCCTAGAAATCATGCCTGTGAAGATAGTTTAGCTTTGAGTCAAATAAGTAAGTAGGGAAAGATTTCACGAGCATAGAATTTTAAGTGATTTTGAGAGGTCCCTTTCATTTACAGATTCTCTAATTATTACAAATGAAATGTTTCCTTGTACATGGTGGATGATAATTACAAAGCAATACAAAATCTGTTTCAGATGCATTGTCCCAGAGGCGCATTGGTTTAAGTCTTTCAGATTTATGTGAAAGTATAGGTCAGGAAAATCTCTATAAAAATGATTTTATAGAGACAACTTGAGAGCAAATTATGTAATTTGAGTTCTGTAGAACTCTTCAGTAACTGTAGTACTAATTATAAATTAACTAGAGTAGCTCTTTGACTTAGGGACCTCTATTGGGTAATAGGTCAATTCCAGTTAGTAAATATCCCAGTTGGGCGGAAATCTTAGGAAGTCATTTTGAGATTGTCTGCATTAGGGAAGTTTTATAGTACTTAGTTATTTTGAAGACTCTAGTTTTTTAATATGTTATTGAAAATCAATAAAAGTCATACATTTGGAAAACATGTGCTCCACTTTAAACAGTGGTGAATGTAATTTTTAGAGAGGAATATTTCGAGTAGGGAACACATTTACGTGGTTTAAAAATATAAAAAGGTTTATAGTAAGTCTTCATATCACGTCTGTTATCCACCTAGCTCCTTGAGCCCACTTCTTCCCTCTCCCTTACTAATTTCTCATACATCCTTCCAGAATTTCTTGGTGTGTATAAAAGTAAATATGAATACAGATTTTAATCCTTTTTTTGTGTGCAAAAGGCAGCATAGCTTGCAACCTAGCTCTTTCCACTGAATACATCTTCAGTACACATGCATGGAGCTTTCTCATTCTTCTACCCTTTCCACAGCATAGGTGTTCCTTAGTGTGATTACCCAGTCCTGTATGGATGAGCAGTGGGGCTGTTTCCAGTCTCTGTTCTCACTCCCAGTGCCACTGGGAGTGCTGTTTCACACTTGTGCCTGTGTATCTATAGGATATAGTCATAAAAGTGAAATTCTGGGTCAAATGAAATGTGTTTGTCATTTTTATAGTTATTGCCACCAAAGTGAGATGAAACTTGGATTTTTGCCAATGTGATAGGTCAAAAATGCTATCCCAGCCTAGTTCTAATTTGTATTCTTCTTAGGAGTAATTGAGCAGCAATGACTCGAAAGCTCTTGAATTTCTCTTTCTGCAAAACTGTTTATATCATTTTTTCTTATTTTCTAGTTCACGTTGGTCATTTTCTTCGTGACTTCATTTAAACGTTAGTGAGATTAGCCCTATGTTACAGATTTTTTTTTTACTAGTTTGTTCATCTGTCTTTTGATAAAACACCTAATGGTTTTTTTTGTTTGTTTTACCACATAGAAAATGTTTAGTTTTATGTAGATGCAATGATATATTTATCAACTCTTTTAAGGTTTAGGGATTTTGAGTCATAGTTAGGCATCTCCTTTCGTGTTTTTTCTAGAACTTTTATGATTTATTTTTATATTAAAATCCTTGATCTTTTCTATTCTTGTGAGGTATAAATGCAGCTTTTCTCCACATGACTACTCAGTTCTCTCAGTCAAATTTATCAGATGACCTTTTGTTCCTGTACATCACTTGTTGAGACATCACTCATGTTTTATATTACATTCTATCTGTATTGCAGTCCATTTTAGCCTGTCTTTAATGTCAGTGGTTTTTCTGTCTAGTCATGCACCATTGTTACTCTTCCTTATTGCTGAGGCTTTTTAATAATAACTTAAAGTATTTGGTAGCGCTGGTTGCTTCCTGATTGTTTTTTACAGGTTTATTGGCTATCCTTGTTTGTTTTTGTAATAATTACTTTGAAGAGCTGCTTGTTAAGTTAGAAGCAAAGTTGCTATCTTTACTGGGTTGAGTTAAATTTATAAATTTATAAAATCTGATCTTCTATTTCAGATTTGGTTTGCTCTTGCTTTTCTAGTTCTTTAAGATGCATCATTAGGTTATTAAAGTTTTTCTTTTTTGATGTAGGCATGTATAGCTATAAAATTCCCTCTTAGTACTCCTTTTGTGGTGTCCCATAGGTCTTGGTATATTGTGTTTACATTATCATTTGTCTTAAGAAATTAGGTTTTGGTATGTTGTGTTTATATAATCACTTGTCTTAAGAAATTTTTCAGCTTCTTAATCTCTTCACTGACCCACTGGTCCTTCAGGATTGTATTGTTTAATTTCTGTGTGTTTGTATAACTTCCAAAATTCCTCTTAGTATTGATTTCTGGTTTTATTCTGCAGAGAAGATACTTGATATTATTTCGGTTTTTAAAAAGTATTTTAAGACTTGTTTTGTGACTTACCATATGGTCTGTACTTGAGAATGATCCATATGCTGAGGAAAAGAATGTGTGTTCTGCAGCTGTTGGATGAAATGTTCTGTAAATATCTATTAAGTCCATTTGGTCTACAGTGCAGATTAAGTCTGATGTTTCTTTATTGATCTTCTGGCTGGAAGATCTCTCTAGTGCTGAAGGTGGGGTTTTGAAGTTTCCAGCTATTGTACTGGAGACTCTCTTTAGCTCTAATAATATTAGCTTCATCTATCTGAGTGTTCCAGTGTTGGGTGCATGTATATTTAAAATTATTATATCCTCTTGCTGAATCGAACCATTTGTCATTACATATTGACCTTTTTTGTGTCTTCTTAAAGAGAAGTTTTTGTCTTAAAATCTAGTTTGTCTGAAATAAGTATAGCTACTCCTGTTCTTTTTTTGGTTTCCATTGACATGGAGTATCTTTTTCCATACTTCTATTTTCAGTCTGTATCTTTATAGATGAAATGTGTTTTTTGTAGGCAGCAAATCATTGGGTCTTGTGTTGTTTGTTTTAAATCCATTCAGCCACTGTATGTCTTTTGATTGGATAGTTTAGTCCATTTACATTCAGTGTTATTGTTAATTAGGGACTTAACTTCTGCCATTTTATTTGTTTTCTGATTGTTCTGTGGTCCTCTCTTCATTTTCTTTGTTCCTGTGTTCCTTTTAGTAAAGGTGATTTTCTCTGGTAGTATTTCTTGCTCTTTTTGTGTATTTGATGTATTTTTTTTTGAGGTTACCATGAAGCTAGCAAGTACTGTTTTATAACCCATTATTATGCCTCTATCTTATTATACTGTTTATGTTTTGAAAAGTTACTATTTTTGAGTGGTTCATCTTTTACTCTTTCTACTTACAGTGAGTGTAGTTTATACACATCAGTTAACAGTGTTATCATCTGTCTTTTTCTGTGTACTTACATTACCAGTGAGTTTTATACCTTCAGATGATTTCATACTGCTCATTAATGTCCTTTTCTTGCTGCTTGAAGTACTCCCTTTAGCATTTCTTTTGGGACAGGTCTGGAGTTGATAAAGTTTCTCAGCTTTTGTTTGGGAAAGATTTTATTTCTCCTTCATGTTTGAAGGATATTTCACCAGATACACTCTTCTAGGGTAAAAGTTTTTTTCCTTCAGCACTTTAAATATGTCATGCCACTTTCTCCTGGCTTGTAAGGTTTCTACTGAAAAGTCTGCTGCCAGATGTATTGGAACTCCGTTTTAAGTTATCTGTTTCTTTTCACTTGCTGCTTTTAGATTCTTGCTGTTTTTTTAAGCCAGTCAATTTCAGCAGTGGGGGATTGTATACCAACTTTAGTGACACTAATGTTAATAAGTTCTGATAACCCACTACCATTGGACCAGCCTGCTTTTAAATTCTTTATTTTTGACCTTTGCGTGTTTGATTATTAAATGCCTTGAGGTAGTCTTCTTTGGGTTAAAGCTCCTTGATGTTGGTTCTATAACTTTCTTGTACTTGGATATTGATATCTTTCTCTTGATTTAGGAAGTTCTCTGTTATCTTTTTGAACAAACTTTCTACCCCCATTTCTCTACCTTTCCTTTCAGGCCAATAACTCTTTGATTTGCCCTTTTGAAGCTATTTTCTAGACCTTGTAGGCATGCTTCATGATTGTTTTTTTCTTTTTTCGTTTCCTCTGACTGTATTTTCAAATAGCTTGTCTTCAAGCTCACTAATTCATTCTTTTGCTTGATAGATTCTGCTATTAAAAGACTCTAATGCATTGTTTAGTATGTCAGTTACATTTTTTCAACCCTTGAATTTCTGCTTGATTTTTAAAAATTATTTCAATTTCTTTGTTAAAGTTATCTGATAGAATTCTGAATTCCTTCTCTGTGTTATCTTGAATTTCTTTGAGTTTCCTCACAACAGCTATTTTGACTTCTCTGTCTGAAAGGTCAAATATGTCCTGTTTCTCCAGGATGGGTCCCTGGTGCCTTGTTTAGTTTATTTGATGAGGTCATGTTTTGTTGGATGGTCTTGATGCTTATGGATGTTCATCAGTGTATGGGCATTGAAGAGTCAGGTATTTATGGTAGTCATTGGAGTCTGGGCTTGTTTGGATCCATCGTTTTTGGGAAAGTTTTCCAGATATTTGAAAGGATTTAGGTGTTGTGATCTGCATTGGGGGCCTCATGACCCTGACTGGTGCCGATGCTACTGTGGCTGAGCTGGCATCCAAGATGCAAAACAAAGTCTTCTCCACTCTTCCCTTTCCTCTCCTCAAGCAGAAGAAAGGGGTCTCTTTTGGAGCCATGGGCTGTGCTGCCTGGGCCTGGGGCCGGGATGATGCCAGCACATCCTTAGCCACATTGGTTGGTGTCTCAGAAGGTCGCATGCCCCCATAGTCCACTGGCTCCAAGCCCAGCTCAGTACTAGAAGTCGCCATCCTTGTGGCCTAGACTGCCCATCAAGCCCACCTAGGGCTCCAGAGCGCTTTAGCCTGCAGTGGCAAGGCTTGTCAGAGCTCAGGCTCTCACTGCTAAGATGGGTTCCCTCACACCAGAACCAATCCAGTGCTCCCGCCGTGGTTGGGCATCAATTCAGTTCAGCCTCTTTCTGCTTTCCACTGTTACAGGACAACACAGAGTTCAAAGCAAAGCTTCACAACGACTGCACTTTCCTCCCAGGAGCACAGATTCTCTGTGCCACACAGCCACTGTTGGGAGATGGGGAATGGGTGGTAACAGCGACTAAAGACTCTTTCCTACCCTCTTCAGTGCCTCTTTCAGCAAGAGGAAGTCAAAACCAGGCACTGTGAGTGCTCAGCTGACTTTTGTTTCCTGTGAAGGTGCTCCCTTTGTGTAGATAGTTGTTAGACTTGGTGTTCCTGCAGGGAACAATTGGTGAAACCCTCTTCAGCCATCTTGCTCCTGGTTGTTTCGTCTCCTGTTTTTTCTTTATGTGTAGGTGATTCTGCTCTCAGCCCTCTCTTCCTCATCAACCCCAGTTCACACTCGTAGTTTTAACTACCTGTGTGCCACTGTTTCTCAAGTTTGTCTCTTGTCTATCCCCCCTCTTGAGTTCCAAGATGTCTTGCACATTGGCCATATTGTTCTAGATGCCTACAGGCACCTCATGCTCAACAAAGTTAAAATGGAGCTTCATCCTTTTCCTTCTCATCTAGTGTCAATGAACTCCTTTGGTACTACCTAGGTCTTGCCATTCACCCAGTCCCCTCCAATGCAGCAATCTGGGAATCAATCCTGGTATGTTCTTTCTGGCCAGTCCTATTTTTCTCGCCTGTAACTGCCTTGAGAATCTGTTTTTCCTCTCCACACCCCTGCCACCTCCCTTTGGCTGCCATGGTTTAGGGACTTCACTCTTACCAGCACTCCTGCGGTAGTTTCCTGTCTGGTCTCCTTGTCTCTTGTGCCATTTCCCTTTGGCCTACCCTGCCATACACCTTTCAGAGTGATCTTTTAAAAACACCAGACTTGTTTACTCCTATGCCCACCTCCTGGTAGGGCTCCCCTTTGCCTGTATGCATGGCATAGAGGGCCCCTGTGCCAGTTTGGATCCTTGGGTGAGTAGACACTGAGGCAGTTAGGAATGGAACGGGTTTATTAGTGATATCTGTGAAGGGTAAATAAAGTTGGAAGAAGCAGGATTGGGCAGAGATGGCCTCAAACTGCACTGCAGTGCCTACGGTTCTGACCACCCCACTGCAGAGCTCTGGAAGAACGACGTCTGCTAAAGGAGGCCTGGCCTGTATTGGGCAGAAACAGCCAGGCCCCAGACCTTTGCTGTGCTTACTTGTTGGCTAGAGATTGCCCACAGTATAGCCCCTGCCCAAATGCTGCAGTCGATCCAGAAGGCACTGTAGCTGGAGGCTGCCGCTGAATGTAGGAAACCCATGCAGCATGCCTCTGTGGGTGCCCTGCAGCCTGTCAGTTATAGCCTTTGACTTCTTCTCTAGCATTCGTTATCTTCTCTTAGAAAATGCATTCTATCTGTGCTCAGTTGCACGTTTCTTGAACATGCCGGGCTGTTTTACACCACTCTGCTTTTACATTAACTGTTCTATCTGCTTTAAATGCCCTTTTCCACACTTATTTTTCTGAAAAAGTTTTTTTTACCATTCAGCGTTAGTGTTGTAACCATGATGCCTTTCCTAATACCCCAGCCGTATCTCCACATCGTCTTCTCTGTCAGATGCTTGTCAGGTCATCACTCTGCACTATCTTTGGTCTTCCTATGATACAGTAAACCCTTCGAAGGAAAGCCTCTCAAGGTTAAAGTAATTTTATTCACTGCCCTTTGTATTTTGAGGTTGGTGTTAAATAAATTTTTTGTATTAAACAGAATGAAAAGATGAATTTTCATCTCCCATCAGAAGTTAGGGCTGTTTTTCCTTTTCATGCTTGTAATCCCAGCACTTTGGGAAGCCAAAGCAGGCAGATCACAAGGTCAGGAGTTTGAGACCAACATGGTGTGAAACCCTGATTCTACTACAAATACAAAAATTAGCCGGGCATGGTGGCATGCACCTGTAATCCCATCTACTCGGGAGGCTGAGGCAGGAGAATTGCTTAAACCCAGTAGGCGAAGGTTGCAGTGAGCCAAGATTGTACCATTGCACTCCAGCCTGGGCAATAAAGCAAGACTCCGTCTCAGTAGCAGGGTGTGGGGGGTGTGAGAAAAAAGGATAAAAGAAGGTCTTCCCTTTAGTATCACCTAAGGATGGGCCTAGTGGATTAGCTTTTAGTACAAATGATGGGCCATATGCCTAGGACTGGTAACTTAAAGAAAAGTGCAATTCTCAGACGTGACCACAAGCTGCTGCAGTGATGGAACTTGCTTCTCTGGGATAAACTCACATGGCCTGGGTGTGGGAAGATGTGGGAGACAGCCACTAAATCTGGGAAGGTGGCAGGCTTGTATGTGACAAGTAGGATATCGCCTCATTAAATTAAGTCTGTTTTCATGTTGGATGAGCAAGTTTAGAGAAGACATATGTGAATATAAATAGAATGTGTGCAAGATATTGATGGCTTGTACTTTTTACAGTTCAGACACTTCTGGAAATGAAACAAGTGAAAAATCTGTGAAAATTAGTGCAAAAAAGGTATGTAGGAGTATTTTCTCTTCTACCTTAGTTTGTAATAGTTATAGTTTGGTTGGATGCAAATAGAGAAACTGTTCTGTAAAATATTTCATTTCCTGTTTAGACTGGATGCAAATAGGGAAAATATTCCATAGCAACATTTTTTATGAAGTACTCTTTTTAGAAGATACTTTTATAGTAAAAAGCAAAATACGTTTGTATCTGAAGTGTTTTTCATTAAAGAGATCTTACATCTTTATGTACCTTGTCAATTTTCATAGCATTCTTGTATTGTGTTTAGCTTGTGATTTAAAAAGGCAGAGTAAATTGTTGGGAGTGTTTATTGTAACCTTTCCTTTTGGTTTCCTGTTCTATCCACTAATTATGTTGCCATATTCCTATTATGTTCAGTTTTGGAGTTTAGAAGTGAGAGACGTGGACTAGATAGTTTTCTGTTATTACAGTAAGAATTATAAGCATTTATATTTTTTATGTAAGTACTGCTGTTTTTTCTTTCACACAGTCAGGAAGAAAGCTCAAGCCCATTAGTGATGACTCTGAAAGCACTGAAGGAATTGATGTAAGAAGAAAAGTTAAATCAGCAGAGAAAATAAGTATACAGCGACATGAGGCTGTTCCAACTACAGCATCTTCAGATCTTTTAGAGAAGCCAATTGAGTCGGTCACTTCTGGAAAGATAGGACCCCTTAGCGCCCATCCTTCTGTTGAAAAAGAGAACTTGGCAATAGAAAGTCAATCGGTAAGAGTGTCTGCCATCCCCTTGGAGAGCAAAAACATTTATTGAAAAGTTTTAGGGAAGAACTAAAGCATTTTCTTTCCTTCACATCTTTTCAAAGATAAATTTTGTATTTAATATAATAAAAATGTTCGTCTTAGAAAATCTAAAAGGTATGGCTGGTTATGGTGGCTCATGCCTGTAATCCCAGCACTTTGGGAGGCCAAGTTGGGTAGATGACCTGAGGTCAGGAGTTCTAGACCAGCGTGGGCAACATGGTGAAACCCTGTCTCTATTAAAACTACAAAAATCAGTTGGGTGCAGTGGTGTGTGCCTGTAATCCCAGCTACTTGGGAGGCTGACACAGGAGAATCGCTTGAGCTCGGGAGGCAGAGGTTTCAGTGAGCTGAGATTGCACCATTGCCCTCCAGCCTGGGCAACATAGCAAGACTCCGTCTCAAAAAAAAAAAAAAAAATCTAGAAAATACAGAAAAGAAGATAAAATTGCCTATAATACCATAACCCAAAATAACCACCATGTTTTTTGGTCTATACTGTTCAGTCCTTTCAGTGAGCTTTTATTACCCTAAGTGAAATCTTAGACAAATACTTGTCATTAAGTATTCAACAATACCATTTTAATGAATGCATAATATTCCATTCATGGATATGGCATAGTTTAGTAATCTCTTACTAATGAAGAATTGCTATTTAAAAAATTATAAGTGCTTTGATGGATTTTGTTGTCGCTAAATATTTGTGCATTCCTTGGATCATTTCCTTAGAAAAAAATTGCTGGTGAGAATTCTGGATCTTGGTTGGGCCCAGTGGCTCACGTCTATAATCCCAACACTTTGGGAGGCCAAGGCGAGTGGATCACTTAAGGTCAGGAGTTCGAGACCAGCCTGGACGACATGGTGAAACCCCGTTTCTACTAAAAATATAAAAATTAGCCAGGCGTGGTGGCGCCAGTAGTTGCAACTACTCAGGAGGCAGAGGCAGGAGAATCGCTGGAACCTGGGAGGGGGAGGTTGCAGTGAGCCCAGATCACACCACTGCACTCCATCCTGGATGACAGAGCGAGACGCTGTCTTAAAAAAAAAAAAAGCTGGGTGCAGTGGC
>PVKP010029017.1:0-29468 GCA_004027715.1 Plecturocebus donacophilus
ACACACACACTCATGCCATGCACACACTTGCCCACAAAGACACACACACACTCATGCCATGTACACACACTTCTCATGCACACCACACATGCCATGCACACATTTGCCCACAAATGCACACACACTTGCCATGCACACCACACATGCCATGCACACCACACATGCCATGCACACACTTGCCCACAAATGCACACTTGCCATACACACCACACATGCCATGCACACACTTGCCCACAAAGACACACACACTCATGCCATGCACATACACTTGCCCACAAATGCACACACACTTGCCATGCACACCACACGTGCCATGCACACACACATGCCATGCACACTTGCCCACAAATGCACACACACACTCATGCCACACACACTTGCCCACAAAGACACACACACACTCATGCCATGTACACACACTTCTCATGCACACCACACATGCCATGCACACACACATGCCATGCACACATTTGCCCACAAATGCACACACACTTGCCATGCACACCACACATGCCATGCACACTTGCCCACAAATGCACACACTTGCCGTGCACACGCACATGCCATGCACACAGACACATGCCATGCACACACACACACCATGCACACACTTGCCCACAAATGCACACACAAGCACATGCCATGCACACACACACGGGGCCCACATGTATGTGCACTCAAGTGTGCACAGACGTGCACGGACATGCCAGTACAGATGAGTGCATCCCCACTCATGGACACCTGCATGTGTGCACATACACGTACACACACACACGTGCACACAAAACCCCAGCCCCCCACACACAGCCACAGCACCAGGTGACAGCCATGCAGAAAAGGGATTGTGGAGACTCAGAGCCTGGAAGCCTGGGTCTGCACCGGGGGCCCCTCACCTGCTGCCAGGGAGGCCCGGCCAGGGAGGGGGAGAGCATGAGCGAGCGGCGGGAATGCAGAACCTAGGGCACAGCTTGGAGCCAAGGCCCCTGACTTGGTGTGGGCTGGTGCTGCCCACTTTAGGACACAGGGACCACCGCCCAGGACCCAGGTCTCCTCAGTGACAGCCCCCAAAGGCTCCAGACCACAGGGCCTCAGTTTCCCCACCTCCCTGGACAGAGGCCCCGTGTCCCTAGGCCGTGATGACAGGGGTGTTCCCCAGAACCGTAGTGCCAGCCCTCCCTTCGCTAGGCCCCAGCCCGTCACTCCCCTGGGCCAGGCGCCCACCCTCCACAGGGCCGGCAGAACAACCACGTTTGCCTGGTGAGCACTCATTTGGGAAACTGGATATATTGGCAATTTTTAAAACGCTCAGAGCCAACATTCGAAATGGGGCTGTTTTTCCAGTGGAAAGTGTAACACGAGCCCAGAACCACTCCTGCTCACAGAGTCCCACCCCACCACCGCAGCCACGCCTGGGGCCAGGCTTCACTCGGGGCCCAGCCTGGCCAGCTCCTGTGCCCCGGCCCAGTGCTCACCACCCCCACACACCTGAAGCCTCAGACCCGTGTGCCAAGAGCAGCTGCCCGGGGCAGACGTGGGCGCAAGGGCTGCGGGGAGGCCCTGAGGATCCCCTGCCAAGGCTGGGTAGGCTCTGTCTCAGGAGCGGTCACTCAACAGCAGCTCGGCACAGGCCCCTCTGCTCCAGGTGCCACGGAGAGCCGGCAGCCGAGGCCAGACCCTTCCCCTCCACGGGGCCCTTGTGGCCGATACGCCGTGGACGAAGCCCGCAGGAGCGAGGTTGCCTCCGGGGTCGGTGGCCTGGGTGCCGCCCGACGCAGCAGGACCTCGTTGGCCCCACACTCCTGGGGCAGCTGGGTTGGCCGCTGTGATCTCACCTTGGAGGGGCTGCGCCCACCCGGCGGGGCAAACCTGCGACTGCTCGTCCTGGAAGGATCGGCGCCCACCCTCCCGCCAGCTTCAGCAGCAAACGCAGAAGACGACAGCCGCGACTGCAGCCTCTGCCCACACCCGGGAGGAGCTTCGGAGGGCAGCGCCCGGTGCTTTGTGGACGTCTGTGGAGAAGATCAAACAAATGGTGGCCCTTGGAGACCTCGGCGGCCGGTGCTGGGCAGAGCTTCCGAGGCCCCGGGCGCGGGGGCTCACGCCTGCAATCCCAGCCCTGTGGGAGGCCGAGGCGGGCAGATCACCTGAGGTCGGCAGTTCAAGAGCAGCCTGGCCCGCATGGCGAAACCCCGTCTCTGCTGAAAATACAAACGTTAGCCAGCGTGGAGGCGGGCGCCTGTCACCCCAGCTCCTCGGGAGGCTGAGGCTGGAGAATCGCTCGAACCCGGGAGGCGGAGGCTGTGGTGAGCCGAGATCGCACCACTGCGCTCCAGCCTGGGCAACGGAGCTAGTCTGTCTCAAAAAAACCCAGAATTTCAGAGAAGCTTCCCTGTCCAGCCCCATGTGACGTCGAGGTCCCTTCCTGAACCCAGCAGGGCGGCCGTCCTCCCGGAGCTGACACCACTCTGGGGGCAGGTGGGGCTGCCGGGGAAGGCAGGCAGGCAGCCTGGGGCGGGGGGGTCAGGCCATCTGGTGGGGTCCCAACCCAGGCTGCCACCCTGTGTCCCGTGGCACTGACCTTCTTGGGAAACAGTTAAGATTTTGTGGCCTGAACGTTCCCAGCTCTTCGTTTATTCCTGCCAGAGAAAATCCTCTGTTCCCTGGCTTCAGGGGGTGTCAGGGACAGGCGGTCCCTCCCACGGCTCTCCCCCCACCCTGCTCCGAAGCTCGGCCGTCTCAAGTCACCCTCGGCCAACACCACTGGGGCTTCCTTTAAAGCGGTCAGTGTCTGTGGAGGGGTCACGGGACCAGCCCGCGGTCGCCAGGGGTTTCCCAGTGCCTCCTCTACAGCTCCCCTGATGTCAGGGACACTCACGCCCTTTACCCTGAGTGTGCGGCTCCCCTGACCCTTCCCGCCAGGTAGTGGAGGGGGCATGGCCAGCCCCCCACAGCCCAGGAGGGTCACCTGTGGGACGGGGTGGGGGCCACCAGGGCCTCACCTCTCCCTGGGTGAGTCTTGGGGTGCCAGGGCAGAGGGGGGGTCTGGACCCTCGTCTGGGGACACCGGCCTGCCTCGGGGACTCTGTGACCCTGGGCAGAGCTGGGGCCGCAAGCTCAGGCCCCTCGCCCAGTGACGTCACAGACGCTCCAGCCCGCAGCGAGTGGGAAGAGTCACAGGGGAGGCGGGGTGGGCCCGGACCCCCAGCCCTGCGGTCTCCCAGCCAGAAGGCCACCCAGGCTGGCTGCGGTCCGAGGCCTGGGCTGTAGGGGGGGGTAGCCAGGAGGAGGCGTCGGGAACGCAGGGCAGCCAGGTGGGCTGAGTCACTGCAGAAGCCAGAGGCTGGGGTCCTGGGGAGGGCCCTGTGTGCGCCCCCGCAGTGCGAACCAGCCACGCGCGCCTCGGCCGGGCCCAGGGCTGCTGGCAGGAGCCTGGCTGGGCTGCTGCCTCTGTGGCTGCGCTCACTGACGGCCGTCCGAGCCGGGGCAGACCCCCTCCACCTCGGGCAGGGAGCTGGGGTCCCAGACCTTCGGGGCCCTACTCTCTCCAGCTCACGGGGCCCCAGATCCGCTGTCCCCCCACGCTGGCTGGCCCAGGCTGTGCCCTCACTGGAGGGGGCTCCGCAGCTGCCCCTCACCCTCCCCGCCCCCCTCGGCCCTGGGGGCTCCACTCTGGCCCATGCATCAGTCCCCAGGTTGGCCGGCCCGTCTGCCTGGCACCACTCCAGGGACATAGTGACAACCCCCAGCCCCCAACACGCCCTGCTGCCCCTCCCAGGTCCCTCCCACTCTGGGGGACTGTCCCCAGCTGTCCAGCAGGTCCACACGACTGAGGGCTGAGCCCAGGCCCCGAGCAGGAGCTCACAGCTGCCGACAGGAAAGCCCCTGCTTGCACATGCGCTCCCCCTGGGACGTCCAGGCTGCCTGCCTGCAGGGTCACAGCCAGGCCCCCACGGCCGAGCGGGCTGGGAAGGAGCTGAGGCCGAGATAAGGACCCGGCCCAGCGAGGGGGCTGCAGGGACCGCCTTTCTGCTGGGCACAGGGGAGGCTGGAATGCATCCTGAAAGGGCTCGGGGGGCGCGTGGACCTCTCAGCCGTCCTGGCTCAGCCCTGGGCTGGGAGACCCCCCAGGCAGCTGCCAGCCAGCGGGCACTGGGACCTGAGCAAGGCCCCTCTGGGGCTCCCCAGCACCCAATTCCCCGGACCCGGGGTGAGGGAAGGGGTGTGAAGGAAGGGGTCAGGTAGGGGACAGACAGGGTCTCAGTGTACACCCTACACACATGTCGCAGCCAAACCCCCATCAGGGGCACACAGTGGGACTCCAGGTGGCCGGGGACGCATCCCTGAAGACCTGCAGGCCTGCCTGTTGAGACCCCGGTTGCCCTTTTGCAGCGAGGGCCAAGGGACCCGGGAGCTGAGGTGTGTGTCAGGCTCCCCCGCCACATCTGGGGGCCCCAGGGAGTGGCACGGAGAGCAGGGCCCCCGGACTGCCAGGCTGGGACTGTGCTGAGCCCGCCGCCCACTGCAGCCAGGAAAGGGCCGGGCCCAGAGGGGCGAGACGGGGCAGGAGTGCCGGCTGCTGCCTGCGGAGCTGGGTCTGCCAGGACCTGCACCTCAGAGCTGCCTGCAGCCAGCACGGGGCACATGCAGCCGCCACCAGTAGCACCCTGCGGGTCCAGGCCAGGCCAGGCTCCCGTGAGTGCCCAGCTCAGCCACCCAGAAGGTCGGCACACAGCGGGGGCTGCTGGGGAGGACAGGAGGAGCAAGGGCCGGGGCAGGGAAGGGGAGGGCGGGGAGGGTGTGGGGCGAAGGGAGGGGTGTGGGAGCCTCCTGGGTGGGACGCTGGGTCCCAGGCTCAGGGTGCAGTCAGGGATGGAGCTTCCCGGCCCACACATTGGGACCCTCACCCAGGGCCACCCTCTCAGGGTCCCTCCATGGATCCAGCACCGTCTCTACTCCTGGGGGCTCCCTGGGCCCACCCCATCCCAGGTCTTGCAGGGCCTTCCAAATTCCAGAACCTTCCGTACTCCTGAGAGGGTGGCCCTGGGGCTGTGCTCCAGGACCCACGTCCTGATGCCAGCCTGAGGCCGTGCCTGCTCCCCGAGGCTCCTCTGCAGGGCCGGGCCCTGGTGGCCCAGTCCTGCCCAGCGGGCGGGGACGCTGCCTGGCTCGCCTCTGGTTTCCTCTTGGCCCGCAAGCCCGCACCTCGGAACAAAGGCTGGATTGTGCCTCACTCTGGGGCCGATCGCTGCCCCGGCCGACGCTCACTCCTGCCTGCTTTCGCCCCGGCAGCGCTCTGCGGACAACGTCTGTGCTCCCAGCCAAACCAGGCTCCTCCAGCCAGGGGACAACACGGCAGCACCAGCCACAGGCCAGGAGCCTGGTCACCAGTCCCATGCCACGAGAACCACGGCTCCTTCCCGGCGGCCTCCACACATCCGGGCAGTGGCCAGCCTCTCGCCTGTGCCCGTGGGCACCTCCTTCTGTGCGGCCACTCAGTGCCATAGCCCCTGGCTCGAGGGTGTCGGGCTCTGGCCCACCCTGCCCTCACCCCCACCCCTGTGTCTGGCAGTGCCTGCCACTGCCCACCTGCTGTGCCAGGCCAGGAGCCAGTGACTCTGGTCCCTCTATGGCCAGGCCTCCCTGACCCCAGGCCCCTGGGGTGCCCACGCACAGGGTTGGCTTTGGGAAGTCAAAGGGGACCAGGAGGGGAGAGTGGCCGAGCCTCGCCGACACCGCCCCGCACTACAGGCCTCACAGTGTGGGCCAGCAGCTTCTCCCACCAAGCATTAACGGGTGCCACAGTGCGCAAGCCGCCGAGCCCTGGAGGAGGACAGCGATCCAAGGGCAGGCACCATCCCACCACAGGTCTGGCCCTGGCTGGCTGGATGTCCACACTCAGGACCCAGCTCCGAGGAGGGAAGGGGGTCGGTGGAACGGTACTCCGAGGCCTCGGGCCAGGAGGTGCCAGTGAGGTCAAGCCTGCCCCAAAACTACCTGGGGCACAAGGGCGGCCCCGAGCAGGCCCGATCCGTCCGTTCTTCACCAGAGGAGCGGGAGGTACTGGGCTCTGGGCACGCAGCTCCCGGCTGGCCAGGCAGGGAGCACCGATGTCACAGCAAGCTCATCTGGGCAGAGCCTTTGGCAGGGGAGTCTGGGTCTGACGCCAGCGTACAAGGGACACCCACACCCCAACACCCCCGGGGCTGATTCAGCCCTCACCAGCCCCCGCAGAAGACCCCTCTGTCCCGTCCCACCCAGCCGGACCCAGCCCAGGCCCTGGGGTCCCCCAGCGTCTGCTGCCCCAGCCTCCACCCCTGCCGCCCGCGGTGGGAGCCCGGGCCGTCAAAGACGCTTTGTGGCCGCCAAGTGGAGCCGGGTGCCGATTGTCTTGGAGGGGCTCCAGGAAGGAACGGTGGAGGAAGAAAGAGGAAAAAAAACTGGAGGAAAAAGCTGTGAACAGAGAAGGAATGTGCCTCTGCGAAGGCCGGCGCCACCCTGACCGCCCCACCCCTCCCGAGCCTGGCCTGGGCTGAGGTCCGAGGGCTCCAGGGTGACCTGGACTCACCTCTCCACTCAGTCGCCAGCAGCTCGTCCCGGTCACGGATGACGCCGAGGGTCAGAGGGCCCAGGTGGTTGCCTGGGGTCTGGCAGTGCAGAGAGGCCGCCGGCCCCAGAGAACTTGGCTCAGGGGCCCCGTGGCTGGGGAGCTGCTCGGGGTACCGGCCAGGCCACATGGAGGACAACGAGGACGGAGGCTGGGGTCCTTGGGCCCTGCAGCCCGGGGCCAAGAGGGAGTGGGGTGGCCACCCATGGGACGCTCCACCTCGCCGCCACACATCAGAGGGTCGGAGTGCAGGCCGGGCGCGGGCAGCGTCTCGAGGGGACCCCGGCAGGTGCCCGGCCCGATGCCCGGCCCTCAGGGAGGCTCACGAGGCAGGTGGCTCAGGGCGGGGCCTCGAGGGTCCGGCTGGTCTTGCTGCATTGAAGGTGGTCTACCCTCCATGCTGGTGCTGCCTGAAGCCAAGTGCCCCGGGGTCCCGGCGCACCCCCCACCCCACCTGGCCCCCAGGGCGCTGAGGGTGGAGAGTCTCAGCCAAGGGGAAGCCAGCACCAGGGCTAACCCGGGTCAGCGGTCCGGAAGTGGCTGCTGAGACGCAGCCGGGCACGGGCGGGAGGGGCTGGAGGACGAGGAGGCCACGGTCCTCACCTCTGCCCTCTTCTCCCGCCAAGTCTAGGCGGTGGAAAGAGCCGCTTGCTGGAGACCCTGGAACCTTCCAGGAAAGTCAAGGTCAGGGTGGGCTCTGCTGAGTTCTCCCCGAGGGGCTGTGGTTTCTCCCCAGGGCCTCCCGGCCGCAGCCCACCTGGCCGGTCCCCCTGTGGGGCTGCTGCTTTCCAGCAGAGCCACGCCTTGGGGAGAGGCTAGGACCCTAACTCCAGCCAGCCTCCATCATGCATCTGCCCTCTGATCTCTGCTCCCCACCAGGGAGCCCCAGGCCCCGGGGAGCCCCCAGAGGCAGACAGAGCCTCTGGAGTCCCCACCCTGCACGGCACCAGGGCAGACCCCACCCGTCCCCCGAGCTCTGCACGGCCCTCTGTCTGCAGACGTCCTTCACAGCTGGGGCAGTGGTCCTCCCTTCCCTGGACCACCGCCCACCCACTCTAGCTCTGGGGGTTCCTGGAGGACCCGGGTGCACAGCCCCACCTCCACGGCCACCCCAGACTCAGGCCAGCCCTCGCCCAGCCAGCTGCTGGCGGCTGTCACCACCCGCCGCCTGGGCCAGAGGCGGCTGCCACGGGGAGCAGGCAGGGTGGCAGCTGCCTCGGGCCCCCCAGACAGCCCCCACCTGTGGCCCCTATCTGGCCCCAAAGCGCCTCCCCGGCTCTCCCATCACATCTGCACAGAGCACAGCTTCCCCGAGGACAAGCCCGGATCCACCTCCGCCCCAGCAGCCACTGTGCCCCCAGGCCCTGCAGGCCTGGCAGAGGCCGACCTACCCCGTGATTCACGGAGTGGACAGCTTTCGCAGAGGCAGACGGAGAAGACGCTGGGCCCAAGCTGGCTGGTGGGGTCGTCGCTCGGAGCCATGTCCAGGCCATGCTCAGTCCGCTGAGGCGGGCGCAGGGTGGGGACACGGCCGGCACAGCCCAAATCCAGAGAGGGGGTGAACTCATCCAGAGACCCGTGTGGGCCGCTGTCCTGCGGGATGAGGCCCCAGGAAGCCTCAGGCCACGGTGCCTGCCAGGGTGTCTGAGCTAAGCCTGCCTTCTGTCTTGGTGCGGGGCACCCCAGACTCAAGATCCCCCAAAGGGAACCAGCCTGCCCCAGCCAGGAGTGTGCAGGGGCCCAACACGGGTCTCTCCCTGCCCTGAGTTCCTGCTGGGGGTGCTGCCCAGGGCGAGGGCACCAATGAAGGCCTTCGGACACCCAGGAAGGAGAGGCCGTGCCAGGGCAGGCGCCTCGGGGTGGACAGGCACTCCGAGCCCACCTGTATCTGTGGCTTTCACACGCTGACGACCTTGGCCACAGAGTGCAGACCGGCCTGCAGGCCCAGCAGGGCACAGCCAGGGCAGCCCAGGGCAGCCCTGGTCCCAGGATCCCGGCAGCTGGGCCCTGGGCTCCCAGGACAACTATGCCCACTCTTAGCCCTGCCTTCCTCAGGGGTCCCAGGCATCTGAGGCCTTTCCAGGACCCTGGCTCCCTCTGTGGAGAGTGGAGTGTCACCACCCCTTTCCTCAGCGGTGGCCCTGGCTGCATTGTCAGAGGCCGGGACTGGCCGGCCAGACCTCCTGTTGAAGAGAATAAAATGGCACTCTTGCCACCGTCCAAGTCCCAGTCTTCCTTCTGGATGCCGGGGAGTTTCTGTTGCTGTCCGCACACCGGCACGGGGAGACATACAGGCTGGACCCGGTTCCGTCACCGCGTCCTGCAGGGCTGGATGTTGTGGGCATCCAGTGAGTGCCCATCTCTCGGGCTGCAGGAGCCACCCCGAGTGCCCTGCCCTAGCCTCATTGCAGCCAGGACTCACGTTCCCAGAAGGACCCCTGGATCGGCCCCCAGGGAGAGGTCCTGCTGGAGACCCAGGCTGCCGTTCAGGGTGAGGGGCCGGAGAGGTCACCTCTTGACCCCCAGATGAGCAGTCTCCCCATGGATGTTGGATGCTGCGTGCCAAGCCCGGCCAACCCAGCACTTTGCCATGGGGGCAAGGAAGACTTAGAACCTGGCAGCTGTTCTGGGGACCCCAGCCCCACTCTGCGGCCACCAGCCCCTCCTCCTCCTGTCACTGAAGGGAACTGCCTGAATGGGTGGTCCCAGCACAGGCCCCCAGGCCCAGGAACCCAGGTCTGAGGGTTTTGGAGCCCAGGCAAGGACTGAAGAGAGCTGGGGTCCCCTGGAGGGCTTGAGTTAGGAGAAGGACCTCTCTCTGCCCCACCTGGGCTCTAGAGGGGGCGCTGGTGCTTGAGAATGAGCGGCCATGGGGTCAGGACTCCTGAGTCAGGCAGTGATCAGGAGGACCAGCCCCACTGGGGCCCTGGCCCAGGTCACAAGGAGGCCACTTAGAAACCTGGTGGGGGCCTGTGTGGCGTGAGGGTGGGTCTGGGGGTTGATAGGCCTCGCCAGTTGGCATTGGAGGTGCCTGCCTCATGTGCTCCCCAGGAGAGCAGCAGGCTTTGCCGGGTGGCACATGTGACCAGACCAGCCTGGGTCACAGGCCAGAGGTGGGCCCAGACCCTAGACTCGCCTGGGCTCCCGCGCAAGGGTGCAGTCGGGCCTGGGAAACCGTCCCTTGGGGTAGAGACCGCCTCTGCTTCAGGAGCCCACAGGGTGCCCCAGCCCTGGCCACACCCACTCGGGCCCAGCACAAAGCTGCCGGCACAGGGGGCCTTCCCGGGAGCCCAGCTGCCCACCCTGTGGGCCACGCTCCTCCCCAGGCAGGCGGGAGCGCAGGGACGGGGGCAGCTTGGGTCCCGCAGGCAGACGGTGCTCTCAGGGAGAGCTTTCTCAGGCACGGAAGCGCCAGCCTAACGTTAATCGTCAGCCCCCAGGCCCTCGAGCACAGGCCCCTCGGGGCGCACCAGCCCCAAGGAGAGCCCGTTCCCCAGCACCCCGCATCCCCGGCCACCTGGGCCAAGCACACCACGAGACCAGCACGGGACACAGCCCGAGACCACCAGAGCCAGCCTCGCCCAGCGTGGCTCCACTGGGCACTCTTGTCCCCAGGACATCTGGAAGCTTCTTTTACCAGAAGCCGGCTCCAGCCATGGGAGGGGGATGCTCCCCGTGTCCCAGCCCAGCCCGAGGGGCCCAGCGCCCCACACACCCGGCCCTGAGGCCTCCCTGCCTGTGCCTCCGGGGTAGCTCCCATGTTCAAATCCTGGGTGCCCCGGCCCCCCCCAGCCCTAGGGCAGGTCCCGGGCCCACATGGTGCCCCAGGGAGGCTCAGGGCAGCTCGGCTGACACCTGCGTCCTGGAGCCCCACCACCCAGGGCCAGATCTCTGCCATGTAGGGAGTCCCGTCCTGCACCCCAAGCACATGGCCTGCACCCGTCCCCGGCTGTGCCCCCCGTCTGTGTCCCTTGTCCCACACTCCCGACCCGGTCCCTCTGCCCCCAGCCCAGGCCTGGGACGAGGCTGCGATCTCCCGCCAGGCCCTCCGACACAGTCCTCCAACCCACAGGCCCAGGGTGGGGCTGCCCACATCCTCCCATCTCTGCCTCACGCTGCCACCCTGGCCCTGGCAACAGGCTCAGGCACCCCCAGGACAGCTGCAGGCGGCTCGCAGGCACCCCTTTGAAGCCACGAGGGCTGGGCAGGGGTGGGTCACACCCGGGGGTGTTACAGCCTGCACCACCCTTTCAAGTTCACCGGGCTTCACAGGGAAGCAGCTTATCACCGCCGGGACGGGGCCAGGGAGGACCGTGGGCCTGGCATCGTGCCCACACCCGCCCCGCCCTGCTGAGCCTCCCCCAGGCATCACCGTCTCCTCCTCAAAGGGCCTGGCTTCAGGGCTGCCCTGATGACACAACTGGGGCCCTCCTCTGACTCCAGGACTGCAACCCTGAGGGCCGGGCTCCCCTCAAACCCCCAGGAGCCCCTCCTCTGACTCCCAGAGTGCAACTCCGAGGGCTGAGCTGCCCCCACAACCCGCACCCCCAGGAGCCCAGGACAGAGCTGGGGACGTGCGCCCATCCCCATCCTTGTAGCACTAGCTGCGCCATGACCTTCCCGTGCTGGCCGAGGGCACGGGACCTGGTCCTTCCCATGTGAAGGGTGACAATGGAGAGGCCAGGAAGCCCCAGGGCTTCTCCCTTCCCCCTGGGCCCCCTCAGCCGCCCCGCCCCTCCAGCTCCCAGCCCCTGCCCCATCCCTGCCAGGGTGTTGCCCAGAGGCCTGCTGGCTGGAGGAGCCTCCCAACGTGTGTGTGTGCGCGCGTGTCGGTCTCTTCCTGGGCCTGGAGCCCCCATAGTGCAATGGTGTGCAGGTGACCAGTGCAGAACGGGCGAGATCGGGGCCCCCAGAGCGCACCCCTCTTCCCACAGGCCCCACCCAGCCCTTCAAGCCTCCAGGCCAGTGAGCGCCCCACCCTGCAGGCTCAGCCCGGGCGGACCGCCGTCAGAAACACAGCCCTGTCCTCGCCCTGCTAGCCACACTCCCGCCCCGGGCACCTCGGCCCGCCTCCGGCCTCTGAGCTCCCAGGACCTCCTGCAGGCAGAGGGGAGGGGAATGCGATTCTGCTCTCGGTACTGTCGCGGTGCAGGCGCAAGGCACTGACGTGTGCTTCTGTGATGGGGATGCTGGAAACAGCATTGGGGCGGCCATGGGGCCGGCGGGGGACGGGAGCCACAGCCACAGGCGCCCACTGGGCAGCGCCAGGCAAGAGACAGCCAGGAACAGGCGTCCACGGGGCAGGGTCCCGGCGGGCTTGGGCTAGAGGCCGTGGGAACAGAGCGGGGTGGGGTGGGTGCAAAGCTCTCAGGGCGCTGGACAGCCAGGGGAGACGGGTCTAGAAGTCACAGGGGAGAAAGGAGGGGCTCTAGCCAGCCCCGGAGGAGGGCTTGGGAAAGTGAGGGGTCTGAGCTCCAGGCGATTGGCCCAGGGGTGGCCAGGGCCCCATAGGCAGGATCTGTCCTAACTCCTCAGGGGCCTCCTGCCCAGCCTGGCATCCAACATGGCCACAGCATGACAAAGTCCAGGGCCCAGGCTGGCCTCCTGAGAACCCAGGACCCAGCGGGGGGTGGGCCAGGCCTGGCCTGTCTGTCAAGGACCCCACAGCATCAGTAACCACCTCCCCTGGGCAGGCGCAAGACAGGCTAGCCCACAGGTCAAGGGTGGCCTTGCGTGGTGGCCTGGATCCCAGACCAGGCAGAGGGCAAGCACGAGGCCTGTGGTCCCAGTGTCTTCTACAGAGGCTCCAGGGCACAGCCCTCTCAGACTGGCCATCCCTCCACATACTCCCTGGGAGCAGGGGCAGCTTGTCCCCTGTGACCCACCATGGCTGGAGGCCTCCCCGCTGTCCAAGGTCATTAGCCGCCTGAGGTCTCCCTTCCACCCTCCCCCTCTCCAGACTGAAACCCGACCAGGCGTCGGCTGGCAGCCTGTCCCGTCTGGGGAACATCTGTTTGGCCGCCAGCTGTGGGCCGCCTGGAGCCCCCACCGTCCCCGGTCAGGGTGGCCAGGCCTCCCACAGCACCCATCGGCTACACACAGCCCTAGGCAGGGCCGTGCCTGAAGCTGTCCCTGCCCATGGAGTCACAGCTTCCCTCAGGGGACAGGAGTAGGATCCACCATGGGGAGGCAGAGGACAGAAAGGAGACATCTTGAAGGCCATGGGGTCCTCAGAAGCCCCAGATGGGGAAGGTCTCCGACACTTCTCCCAAGAGCCCATCTGTCCCCTTCGAAGCCAGGCGGGGCGAGCTTCCTCCAGGGAAAAGCTCTCGGAACCAGCGTGGGCCAGGAAGTGCCCCGCACGGCAGCAAGACGAGGCTCCGGGGACGCGCTGGGCCTCATGCTTTGCTGAGCACATGAGGGGCCTCAGTGTCTTTTCTTACAAGGCCAGTGGAGCCCCTGGCCAGGCAGGGGCCCTGGGTGGAGCTGGTAGCCCCGACCCTTCCTGCTGACTGGGTAAGCTGGGGGTGACCACTGTCACAGCACCTCGTGGTGGCTGGGAGGGCACTTGGACCCAGCCCTGAGGTCAGAGGTGACGTGAGCTTGGCCCCGCCCAGGGTCTCAGAGGCCTGTGTCTCCCCTGGGCCACCCACCAAAGCCCGAGGAGGGACTGAGAGCCCAGGCCCTGCACTGAGGGCCAGAGGGCGACCCCAGGACGGAGGAAGGGCGGCACTCGGCCAGAGCTGCAGGACGCCGGCCTGGCCCGGCATGCGGGCAGGACTCACACCCACCACCACCTGAGGCCCAGCAAACCCAAGCTCTCCCGCCAGGAGGCGCTGATGACAGACCTGGGGACCCCCAGGTCCCAGTCCCTGCGGCTCTGGCCCAGCAAGGGGAGGGTCAGGCTGCTGGTTCTGCAGACCAGGCCGGACACGCAGGCACATGTGAACACGCACACGTGAGCACACACATGTAGACACGGGCAGAGACACCAGCCTAGAGGAGAAGGATGTGCTTTCATGTTTAACAAAATAAATTAAATATACGGGGTTTCAGCTCAAAGTCTATATAAAATGACAGAAGTCCGGGGCCACCAGGACAGCAGGGTGGGGGTTGGTGCCTGGCCCAGAGGGGGCGTGGGCATCAGCCTGGCTGAAAGGCCAGGAGGGTCCTGAGCCCCAGGAGAGGCCACAGTCCCTGCACCTCAGCCCTCCACCATTATTAATATTCGCTCACTTCTTAAATATAAATACCAAGGCCCCTTCTCTCTGGCAGGGGGAGAATGCGGTGGGGGTGAGCCACCTGCCATGGGCTCCAGCCTGTCAGGCCTGGGCTGCTGTGCCCCCAGCCATGGCAGTAGGGGACTCCTGGACACCCCAGGGCAGGTGGCAAAAATAGCCACCAAGGCCAGGCAGGGGCCCAGGCAGGCAGGGGTGGGGGAGTGACCGTGGGGCAGGGAGAGTCCTTCATCAAGCCCTCACTGCACACACACCGCACGCCTCCCTGACAGCGCCCAGTCCGTGTGTCCAGGCAGCATAGCTGCGTGTGTGTGGGTGCGTATGTGTTCAGGGAGTGCGTCTGCGTGTGCACATGTCCAAGCAGTGTGTGTTCCGGCACGTTCAGACATGTTCTGGCATGTCTGAGTGTGCACGCATCTGGGCATGTGTGTGTACATGTGTTCAGGCAGCTTGACTGCATATGCAGGTATATCTGTGTGTGTGTTCAGGTATGTCTGTGTGTGCATGTTCAGGCATGTCTGTGTGTTCAGGCATGTGCGCATGTGTTCGGGCATGTTGGTGTCCAGGCATGTCTGTGTTTGGATATGTCTGTGTGCACGTGTTCAGGCATGTCTGTATGTTCAGACATGTCTGTGTGCATGTGTTCAGGCATGTGTGCACGTGTTCAGGCATGTGTGTGTTCAGGCATGTCTGTGTGTGCAGGTATGTCTGTGTGTGCATATTCAGGCATGTCTGTGCATGTGTGTTCAGGCATGTCTGTGTGTGTGTTGGGGCATGTCTGTGTGTGTGTTGGGGCATGTCTTTGCATGTCTGTGCGTGTGTGTTCGGGCATGTCTGTGTGCGTGTTTGGGCATGTCTGTATGTGTGTTCAGGCATATCTGTGTGCACTTGTTCAGGCATGTGTGTGTGTGTGTGTTCGGGCCTGTGTGTGAACGTGTTCAGGCATATCTGTGTGCACATGTTCAGGCATGTGTGTGTGTTCAGGCATGTGTGTGTGTGTGCACGTGTGTGTACATAGATGTCCAGGCAGCTTGTCTGTGTCTGTGTGTGTCCAGGGGCTGTGCTTTACAATGGGTGCCGCAGGGTGCTGACCGTGCCTCCTCGCTGTGGGTCCCCATTTGTCTGCCGCCTTCCTCTATCCTCCCAGCCCTGGGTCCCCCTTCGTCTGCCACCCCGTCCTCCATCCTCCCAGCCTGCCTGTCTGGCTGGTGCCATGTGTCCACCGCAGAGGCGGCACCGTCTAGCACTGATAATGGATGTGCTGGTGGACCTTGCCATCCACATGTGAGTGTGTGTGTGAGTGTGTGTGTGTGTGCGTGTGGATGTCCGTGTAGAGTTTGGGGTACAATTTAGGGCCAGCAACTGGGCCTGGGCCCAGCAGGTGCTGTGGGGCTGCCAGAGACCCATGCTCCTCACACAGCCCCACACCAGGGCCAGCACCGAGGGCGGCCAACACGGGAAGGTCTTTGTCCCCACCGCGGTCACGGGCCATGCCCAGCGGGCGGTGCCCCGGCACAGGAGGTGCAGGAGCAGGCGTGCACGGCTTCTTCTTGGCCTGGCAGAGCCACAGGAGCACCGTGCCCAGGATGAAGACGGCGCCGGCCGGGATGCCGATGACCACGGGCCACGGCAGGCTAGTGGCCGAGGATGAGGAGGCCACAGGTGGCCCTGGTGGTTTTGGGTCTGCAAGAGGGAGAGGAAAGGAGGTGGGAAGGAGAACACTGGCACAAGGACCAGGAGAGTGCCCCAGACCCATCCCGGGGGCTGTGGAGATGGTGTCCCTGGGCTGGCAGATGACCCGGCCTGCACAGCCCAGGGAGGGAAGGAGGGAGGGAGGAAGGACAGAGGGTGGACCCACCCAGTGGGTGGGGTGCTGGGCCTGGGGGTGGGGCGGGACCCTGGCGTGGTGTGCGGCCACGCACCTGGCAGCACAGTGAGGAAGGCGCTGCGGAAGCTGTAGCCCATGGTGTTGGCACCGAGGCAGATGTACATGCCCGCATCATCTGGGCGTGCGCGGGAGATAAGCAGCTTATTGAGGTAGGAGCCATCGGGCCTCGACCACACGTCAGCCGTGGGCAGCACCACAAACTTCTGGCCGCCCACGTCGATGGTGGAGTTGTGGCGGCCCTCGGCGCCGTACTCCACCCGCTTCAGCCACTGGATCACGGGCTTCACGTCACTGCGCACCTTGCACTGTAAGGACGTGGTGCCCCCAAAGTCCACCGTCGTGTTCACGGGGTGCGTGCCAGCGAGCACGGGCTTGGAGCGGGTCCGCTCTGCAAGAATGTGGCATGTGGGCAAAGCTCCCGGGCGCCACCAGATTAAGAGCACCAGATCAAGAGCTCCCCAGGCTCTGCCAGCACCCCAGGCCCCACCAGTCCCTGACCATTGGCCCCCAGTGCCCTTCCAGCCAAAGCCCTGGGCCCCCGCCAACACCCCTGGCCCACCAGCCCCCCAGGCCCCACCAGTGCCCTGGGCCACACTCACGGATCACATCCACCTTGTAGGTGGCATTGATGGCGCCCACGCGGTTTGACACACGGCAAGTGTATTTGCCGCTGTCCTCTGGCCGCAGGTTCTTCAGGCTCAGTGTCCACTTCTTCTTCCTGGGCTCACCAGCCTCTGGGCGCGTCAAGGCTTGGTCATCCTTCATCCACATGATATCGGGCCGAGGGTGCCCACTGGCCACGCACTTGAGCCGCACAGAGCTGCCCACGGGCCGTGCGATCACCCGGCGCCTCATCTTGGAGGGCTGCGTGAAGCGGGGCCGCGCTGTGGGGTGGGGTGGCGTCGAGGTCAGAGGACAGGGAAGCATCCAAGGGGCCAGGACGGACAGACGCCCCCACCCCCGGCAGACGGTGGCCCCTGCTCACCCCACTGCTGGCTGGCGGGGTCCTCTTGGCCCCCAGAGGAGCCGTCAGGCCCCAGGCTCTCCTTCCCTGGGCGAACGTCATCTGCAGAGAAATGGAGGCACACAGCGAGGGCAGGTGAGGGAGACCCTGAGGAGCCCCCCAACTCCCCCATGGCCCTTGGCACCCCCAGTCCCAGCCAGGACAGCCCTGCAAAGCCAGGCAGGGGGCCACGCCACACGCCCACATCCCAGAATCCCAGGGACAGCTGGGCAAGGGCCGCTGGCCCACACTGGGTACAGGTGACCCTGACGGGCACGGCTGGGGCTGGAGGGCCGGCCCCCACCCTGGCTCCAGGGGGTCTGCAGGCCTTGGGGGAGGAGGGAGCCGGGCCACGGCCAGCAGCTGCGGTAACCCTAGCCCACATCAAGGGGCCGAGGGCTGGTGAACAGACAAGGCTCCCATACCACCCGGTCACCGTCCCCCTTGAAAGGACTGTGGGGTGGGGCCGGGGACAGCCGCGGCTTTCCCATTCCACACAATGCCGAGGGGCAGAGCATGCTGTGGAATGTCCCCCCATCCACCCCGTGACAGCCGCTCCTCCTCTGAGCCCAGGACCAGGGACCAGGCTGTCTCAGGCCGCACCCCCAGACTCAGCCGGGACTGGGGCCAGGCTCCTGTGTTCAGAAACAGGCCAGCCTGGCTCGCAGAAGCCCCACCCAAGGGCCCCACACCCAGGAGCCCAGCAGAGCAGGCGGGGTGCCGGGTCCCTACGTATGGAGGGCGTGTCTCTGGACACCTGTCTGAGCCCAGTGCCCGGGCCCCAGGCACAGAAGAGAACAGAAAGGCCATGCATCCCGCGGTCCCTCTGAACTCCGAAACCCGAGCCTCAAAGTCACAGCCGACGCCCAGCACACCCTGCCAAGGCCTCGGCCGCAGCCCTTCTGTGGGACCCGGCCTACGGTTCCCGGTCTCCTGCCCTCCGCCGCCCAGAGGAAGGCCCAGGGCTGCAGCCCGATGGGGAGAGGGCCCAGCGGGGGGGCGGTGGCAGAGGTGCAGCCAGCTGAGGCCAGGCAGGGCGCCGAGGGAAGGTTTTCCACCCGGGGCTGGCTGACCCTGACCCCAAGTGTCTCCCGGTCCGCCCTCCTCCCCACCCCGCACCCCGAGTCCGACCCAGCCCGTGACCTCTCGCCACAGCCCCAACTAACCCAGCACAGTCAGCGTGTAGTTGACGCTCAGGCTGCCGAAGCCATTGGTGGCCTTGCACACGTACACGCCGGCATCCTCCCGCTCCACCTGCTTCACCTTCAGCCCCTGGGGCAGCACGCGGAAGCGGCTCCAGCCACTGTGGATGGTGCGGCCGTCCTTGGTCCACATGGTCAGCGGCGGCGGGTCCCCCTCCACCGGGCACTGCAGCCGCACGGTTCGGCCTAGCCGGGCCACCTGCTGCGGGACCACCTTGTCCGCCATCCTCGGGGGGCCTACGGGTGACGCGAGGGCCAGTCAGCGAGGAGGGGTTGGGGTCTGGAGCAGAGGGGGCCGAGAGGGGAGCCACGGCCCAGCCCAGACCTCAGGCCCGAGATCCACCTGGGTCGCCCCCAACCCCGACCCCAGCTGCCCGCGTGCACCAGGCCCCAGCACCGGCCCACCAAGCACCATGTTGGCAGCCTCTCACAGCTGGGGTGGCCCCGCAGCCCCAGAAGCTGGCACTTTGAGAGGCGAGAGGGGAGTAGGGTCCCCAGAGGATGCAAAACTGCTGCACTTGGTGGCCAGGAAAGCAGCGGCTCCTCCGGGTCACACAGGAAGCAGCCGCCCACCTGGGGTCAGAGGGGACAGCAGCTCCCCAAGGATAAGGGCAGCCCAGGGGGGTCCCACAGAGGCCCCAGGCCCCTCACCCAACTCCTGCCCAACCAGCAGCCCAGGGCCCAGCTGGGCCGGGCACAGGGCAGCGACCCCACATTATCGCACCCCACCGAGCTGGGCAGCCACCTGTGGTGTGCAACGTGTGGACGAGTCTGTGCAGCACCCACATCTCTGCCAGCGTCAGACCTGAGTTCAGGGACCGCATCTGCCCAGGTCTGTCTGCCCACCCCAAGGGCTGTGCCCTGCCAGACACCTTAGCCTTGAAGGGGCATGACCTCAAGGCCAAGAAACTCTGCAGAGACAGTGGCTGGGGCTGGCCCTGGGCACTGCTGGCTCCTGTCCGGCTGGCAGCCTGAGGTTGCACCTGGCAGCTGGTACATCCCCTCCTCCTGCCGTGAAACCCACTGGAGCACAGAGGCTGGGGCTCCGCATGGCCACCCAGCCCATCGCGCCCCCTGTGGAGAAGCGAAGTGCCAGGCTAGGCCACGGCTCCCTTCCCGGCTAAAAGAAACCCACTCCCACCCCGGCTGGGCCTGCACCCCACGCCATCCCCGGCCTGGGTGCCTCTGGGCTGAGGCCAGGCCAGGGCCCTGAGTGTGTGGGACCAGCCCCAGGGCCTAGCCAGCCAGGGAGGGCCTAGAATACACCAACCCTGCAGGCCTCGCAAACTCGGGGCGCCCACCACAGGCCTGCACCTGGACGGAGCTCCTGGGAGAGGACGCCGTGCGTCCCCCGACGCCCCACGCGCTGCTTCCAATGCCAAGTAGCCCTACAGCAGCCTGCAGCTCCCACCGCCCCTCACCACTGCCCACCTGCTGCTCTCCACACCTGAGAGGGGCTGCAGGAACCCATGGTTCCCAGGGCACCCCCTGCCAGCCCGTGGGTCACGGTGTCCATCCTGCACCGCAGCCAGTGCTGTCTGGGAGCGTTCGGGCTGCGTGCAGAGACACCGAGGGACAGCGGTGCTCTAAGCCGTCTCGACGGGGCTGGGCCACGAGTTTCTCCAACACGTAGTTAGCAGTGGCCCTGACGCATCTTCCACGGGTGTCTTCAGACACTCGGGCAGCAGCTCCCGCTGTGACCCCCAAGTCTGGGGACAGGGACCCTCACAGATCCTTGTCACCTCTCGGGAGGCCTTCCAAGGGCGCTGACAGCACAGGGGGTGTGGCCCAGAGCCTCGGGGTTCTGTCCCCCGGCATCGTCCAGCCCGCTGGGAAGGGGACGTGGAGCCTCCGCACTCCATGACCAGAAACATACAGGGTGGGGCTGGGGCTGTGGAAAGAGGGAGCCCACCCCAGGCCCCAGCCTCTCTGAGAAGACATGCGGGGGTCTCATCTCTCCCTCCCGGCCCTGGGCCCCAGCCCCGAAGACCCTCCTTCCCTGCCTCCCTGCAGCTCCCAGAAAGGAAATGAGACGGCGGCTGTGGGCACTGCCAGCCCACCCCTCAAGGTGGTTCTCCTGGAAGCCGCCCAGGGCTGGGGGCAGCTCCGGCGGGGAGGAGCGGCCGTAGGGCCCACAGCACGGGGCTCCTGACCCCCTCCCAGCCCGCCCAGGTTCCAGCCTCACCCCAGGGCGACCCCAGCAGCACCTGCTGCTGCCTTAAATCCCACCACCCACAGGGCCTCCCCGTGAGGGGCCGCCATGAGCGTTCACCCACACCACTGCCCGGCAGGAGAGCGAGCGAGTGCCTGGCCCTGTCCTACGGGGGCCCCGGCCCAGCGCCACAGCCGGGAGGGGCCCCCTCCAGCGCCAGCCCCCACCCCGCCCCCGGCCGACACATGCAAGGTTGGGGAGGCACGGGTCCCCACGGGCAGGCGGGAGGCGCAGATGACACGCACAGACAGCAGGCAGGATCCACACTCGTGGTCACGGCTAAGAAAGGGGGCAGAGCCAAGCGACCTGCAGGGCCGGTGGCGGCAGCCAGGCCAGAGGAGCCGGCCTTATCCTAAAGCAAACAGCCTCCCTCCCTGCGGCTCGCCCCGCCTACCCAGCCCCACCTGGGCTCCCCGGACCCCCTGCCGTGGCCAGCCCAAGACCCCCAGGAGCGCCTGCCAGGAGGAGGCCCAGCCCCCCAGATTCCTGGGAACTAGTGCGCCAGGACGGTGGCCCAGGCTCTGTGTTCAGGCAAGCCCACGCCACCTGGACGGATGTCCTGTGGGGAAACTGAAGGACGTGAGGGCACAGGTACCTGGTGGGGAGACCAGCTGCCATGACCTGCAGCTGAGGAGGAACACAGGGAGCCAGTGCCGGGGCTCCACTGGGGCCGGACAGCAGCCCCCAGGGCCATGCACCCCTCCTCCAGCACGGCCCCTGCCCTACACACACTCAGCCACAGCCCAGAGCCCCCAGCACCGGCGGACACCAAGGGCCACATGGGAGCCAGACATGAGGGTAAACTGAGGCTGAGACAGGACCTCACTGCTGCGGGGTGTGGAGGATCAGACTCAGGCAGTGGGCCAAGAGGGGGATGCTGCCAACCCCTCCCCCACGCTCTTTCCTCTCCCCCCACCCAGCTGTAAAAAACACAATGGGGGAGGGGGAGGGGCAGGGGTTTCCCACAGCCATGCAGCAGCCAGAGGCCACCCTGCCCACACCTTGTCTCACACACACGGTCCCCAGACACAGAGGCTCCTCTTTCCCAGGGCCCAGGGAGGGTGCAGGTGAGCAGGCCGTGGGTCGGAGGGACAGACGCAGGACCCCCTGCAGCCTGCCCTGCCCCCAGTCTCCACAGGCCATCAGATCAGCTCCCCACACCGCCCCCGTTTGGCATACCCCCCCGACGCCCCCACTCCTAAGCTTCTCCGCGGCTCCGATGGTCTCTTCCGGAGGGGCCTGCCCTGGCCACACGGTCTGAACCCACACCCAAGCCTGGCTCCCGTGCTTGTGGTGTCGAGAGGCCTGGCATACAGCAGGCGCTCGGGGCATTTGTAGGGAGAACGTCGTGGGAGTGGGGCCAGCCAGAGCAGGTACAGAGGATGCAGCACACAGGGAGAGGTGCGCCCAGGTGGGGGCACACGTGCAGCAGCACGACCCCTCTGTTCGGGGGTGGGGGGGCAAGAGCTAGGACCAGGAAACAGCTGGAAATGGCCTCAAGCAACTTCCCAGTGCACCCTGCACCTCCCAAGGCGCCTCTACAGCCCAGGCCGGTGGCATCCGTCCCTCTGCAGCGCCCACGACAGCGCCGGCCCAGGGTGGACAGGACTCCTGACCCAGTGCAGATGCCAGGGGCTTCCTGGGGAAGGAGCACCCACCGTGCCAGGGCAGATGCTGGTTGACAACACGTTGGGGTGGGGCGTCCATGGGGACAGACCGAGCCACTGTGTGCCAGGGAGGGAGGGGCAGTTGGAGCTGACTGCTGGGGGCCGGCCCTGTGGGGCCCCTCAACCCCAGCCCTGACTGGCCAACCCTGAGCTCCCCTAATGGAGGGGCTGGACAAAGGGTGGCCTGGCAGCCGAACCGGGCCAGAGTGGAGCAAGGCTGCCTGGGAACTGGGGGCCCTGTACAGCCCCACGAGTTTCCAGGTGGAGGAATTTCAGCTCAGGGACCTGGCCACAGGGCGGGGGTGGCCAGTGCCCCCCTCTCCCTAGAGAAGCAAAGTGGCCTGGGGAAAGGGGCTCACCTTGACCAGAAGGGCGGGGAGGGGAATCAGGACACCCAGTGCCAGGGCCTAGGGGGGTGCAGAGCCAACCCAGGTGCTGAGCCTTCTGCAGCCAACAGCCCACCGATTACCAAGAGGAGGCACAGTGCCCCTACCACAGATGGCCGCTGTGTGGCTGTGCCAGGCCCCCAGGGGCACCCAGGGCAGGAGTGAGTGGGAAACCCCAGAGTCAGTGCCAGGGCTGGGTCCCCTCCCAGGAAGCCAAGAAGAAGAGTGGCCACGCCCAGGAGCCAGAGCACAGGTGACCACCACATAGCCTGCTGCCCAGCAGGTGCCGGGGCCAGACTCTGCCCAGCCCCAGGAAGCTCAGGCACGCACGTGCACACACATGCACAGACCCAGGGTACAGTCACTGGCTAGCCAGGAAGCCCTCAGGGAGCAGGCCCACAGGATGTGCAGGGAAACTGGGAGCCAGCTCCCCTATAGGTGGGTGCCCCATAGGCTGTGGCCTGGCAAGCTGGCTGCAGTGTGTGGTCCACCACACTGCTCAGACCTGGACACCCAGCAGGGCAGCAGGCTGGGGGGCCTCCTCTGGAAGCCTTCAGGGGGAATCTTCTGCAACCCTGGCCCCAGGGCACTGCTCCCCCTCCTCGACACCCCAGGGCACATAGCGGGCACCAGAGCATCACCAGACGGTGCCATGCCCTGGAGAGAACCTCACATAGTGTTAAAGCAGGCAAGGACCCTCCAGACCCTTCCCAGTCCACACCTCACCAGGCCCACCAGGCAAGGACCCCTCTGTACCCACCCCAGTCCAGACCTCACCTGGCCCCCCCGCTTCATGCGGCCCCCACTGCCACCTCAGGACCCCAGCCTGTCTGGCTGCAGCCCCCAGGCCTCCCATGCCTGGAACTTGGGGCCTCCATCTCCACCTCCCACAAGGGGCTCTGCCTGCCGACCTTGGCAGCCCTTTCCCACTTCAGAAGTGTCAACAAGGACATTTCCTGAGCGCAGAACCCTAGAGGCCAGAGATCGGGGTTAGCTGATACCCTGACCCCTGCCGGGGCTCTTGGCCCCCAGGTGGGGCTGCCCGACCACCGAGCGGCCAGGCGTGCCGGGCACTACCAGCAGGCCAGGGACCCTCATTCCCCTTCACATGGCAGACTTCTCAAGGACAGGGCTGGGGACAGGAGGGCACGGGGCCTTCAGCTGCAGCTCCCAGGTGCCTGCAGGCCATAGGCACAGCTGCCAGCCCTCGGGGACAGTGATGCCTGCGTCAAGGGCGTGGTGCTGCGCTCCAGACCAAGGTCTGCAGTCCCCACTGGGAACAGAGCAGGAAGGTTACCAGGCGTGCACAGGCAGCCCAGTAGGCCTGGAGAAGGAACCTAAGCTCTCTGGGGAGCCATGAGGCTGCCCTGGGGCTCACGGTCTTCGAAGCCCAGAGTGTCACCATGCCCAGTGGGCCCCACGCCGCACGCCAGGGCGGCAGCCCGGCTCCCTCCTCCCCGGTCACTGCACGGCCAATATTCACTCCTCAGCCCCTTAACAGTGCCAGGGAAGGAAAAAAGTGGCTGGGCTTTCTGCCAAGATGGGAGCCCCCCCACCCCCCACCTCAAGGGACAATGTCCTGAAGGGAGACCCCCACCCATGCCAACTAGCTTCAAGGGGACTGGTACCCACCTCTCCCGCTAGGCCTTCCCTGGCCTGTGAAGCCCCCCTCTGCCATCTCCTGCTTCACCCTACCCTGGCCATCCTGGATTGTGGGCCCTGGGGCTGTGGCCCACCTTGGGGCCGCCTGCAGAGGGCAGCCAGGCCAGGCACCCTGGGGCTTGACCAGCAGCTCCAGCGACGGCAGCCAGGGAGAGTGGCAGGCAAGCACGGGGTGCAGCCCTGGAGGGGACATGTGGGTCAGCACACATCCCTCCTGTGCTGACCACCCGCTGAGGCTGTCAGCTGGACACACCAGGCCTGGAGTCACTGGCGAAGGCCCAGATGGGGCAAAGGAGGCCATCTTGGACCAAGCAGCAGATCTGGGCTGCAGAGGGCCAGCGTGCCGCAGCCGAGGGTCCAGCCTGCGGGCACAGCCCGCCTCTCCCAGCACGGCCGCGGTTCCTGAGCGAGGCCGGGCAAGCCAGGGGCTGGAGGCCGCGGCTGGGGAAAAACCAACATTTCCCCTCGATGGGGCCGGCGCGGGCCCGGGGCTGAAAGGGAGCCCGGAGGCCCATTGATTCCCGCACAATGGATAAAGGAGTCTGCGGTCGGTGTTTCCAGGCCCAGCCAAAGGCGACTTTGTTCACGGCTCCCTCCCTCCCCCCAAGGGGACAGTGATTTATTTTCCCTTCCAGGAGTGGGGCCCCGAGATGGAAACGGGGCGGCTGGCCCGATTTCCCACCTTGCAATGGCTGGGCCCAGCTCCCACACGTCCACCTCAGCCCGCTGCACACTAGCCAGCCACTGCCCGGAGGGGCCTGGGGCAAGGGAGGAGGACCCTGAGCCCTGTCTGGGGGCCAAGGTCAGCACTGTGCACCCACAGCTCTCCCTTCCCTGAGTCACAAGCCCCTCCAACTCCTGCTCCCACAGGGAGCTGACCCTGACCATGCCACCCCCCAGGCATGGGGCACTCCCAACGGGCACCCTCCCCACCTGGGTCAGGGCCCTGCTTGCCCACAGCAGCTGGCCGGGTGCAGAGGGCAGGGGAGTGGCCTTCCAGGCAGGCTGCTCAGAGCTGGTCCCCAAGGCCATGCTTGCAAAAGTTCAAAGGTGGCACTTCTCAGAAAGCCCTGAAACGACTTCCTTCAGAGTTATTTGTGAAAGGCGTTTCAGCCAGAACCTTGCAGGTTCCCACTGGGAGAAATCAAATGGAAACGGAGAAAGCCAATTCCTATATTTTTTCAAGTTGGAAAAAGGAAAGCAGTCTAAGACAAATCCACCAAGATTGTGAAACTTTGGGAAAAGAGGAACTTTTTAAATATGATCCGAGTCTAGCGATGAGCAGATTCCAGAACTTACGACACAGTGGGAAATGTCTTTCAAAAATCTCCCAGGCCCTCTGCGTGCTGGTCCTCGGCCTAACGGAGGCGCACACTGGGCCTGTTCAGAGTGGGAGGCACACACGTGGAGGCCCTCGCACGGAGCCCGGGCTGGACTGGGGAAAAGTCAGCACAGTCCGGAAGAATGTCCTCCCCACCTCCACCCAAACCACAGAGGCCCCTGCCCGTGGAAAGCAGCTCGATCCCCGCCCCCCAGCACTGCCAGGGCCTTTGCCACGCAAAGTCAGGGCTGGATATCCTCGGCCCCAAGGCCGAGGCTGAGCACGACGAAGGCAGAGGGGGTGGCTGCTGGCGTGTCTCCGCTAAGAAGCAGGCTCTGCCGACCGCTGCCATTGCTGACCGCGGCCACCCACCGGTCAGCCTCAGCCCCAGTCAGGGACAGAGGCCTCCAGAGCCTCCCTGGCTGAGTGGCCAGAGGACAGGCAGGTGCAGGGATGGGGAGGCCAAACAGATCAAAGAGAATGCAAGTCCAGGCCGCTGGCCATGGTGGGGGCTCGCCCAGCATGGCCTGAGTGCCCACACAGCCCAGGACGCCGCCGGGCCCTCACAACAGCCGCTCAGCCAGGCCCATGTGGGCAGGCAGCGGGGGGGGGGGGGGGGGGGGGGGGGGGGGGGGGGGTGCTGTGGCATAAGGCCCACCTGGGCCGCCGCCCGCCACCCAACACCCAAACGTGCCCATATAAGGCCAGGTTGGATGCGGCGCGCTTGCCGGGCGGCAGGGGAGGGGTGCGAAGCCTCAGAGGACTGCTGGACACAGCGCGGACAATCCTGAGTGGTCAATACACCCAAAGGGCTGGCCTGGCCACAGGTCCCGCCTAGTCATGGGAGCAGCCAGCGCTGTGCCCAGATCCTGGAACATGGCGGGCGGGAATCTGCAGGCACACATCGCCCATCGAGTCTGGATGCCCTCGCTGGGGCTGGGTCCTGGGGCATGGCTGCCCATCTGGAGGTCGGAGGCATGAGAACGCACCAGGCCACGGTGCGGCGGGTGCCCACAGGCACGCAGTCCTGGAGTGTGTACAGCTCTGGGGACTTGTCCACACAGCCTCCACCCTGCACCGCCTGCCTGGGGATGGTCAGGCCCAGGGAACAGAGCTAGGTTGGCTGCGGGACTAGGGAACTGGGGAACTGGGGGTCTGCGGGTCAGTTTCAGTCCCGGACACCAAGTATGTCACCAACATCTCCCAAAGCGCATCCTGGCCTCTGTGGGGGTCTCTGTAGGCTTCCAGAGTCCTAATTGGATCCACTGTGGCCACAAACAGCCCACTCCCCAAGAATCCACAGGTGACCATCTGCCTTGGACTGCAGGTACCAGTGTGAAAGCGTCTGCGAGACCAGGAGCGGGTCCTGGTGGGCCAGGGCTAGAGCCCGTCTGGCCAGCAAGCATGAGTGAGAGGGACCCCTCCAGCCAGCTGCGGGAGCGCGGGTGGGTGCTGTGGACAGCCCGTGGGTGAGGGGGCCCTGGAGCGACAGGGGCTTGGTGAGCGAGGCAGCAGGGGCGCGGCACGGCGCGTGCCAGGCGGGCACTGTGGCAAGGTTCAGGCCGGGCGGGAAGGGGGCGGCGCTGGCGGAGGCCAGGCTGGCCGGGCTGGGCGCCAGAACTCACCTCGGGCGGCGGCAGACAGCGGGAGGGCCCCCAGCAGCAGCAGCGGCGGCAGCAGGAGCAGCCACGCGGGGCTCGGCGTCATCTCGGCCTGTCCGGACCTGGGGGCATTGGGGGCACAGTCACCCGGGCGCGGAACTGGAGGATACCGCCCTCCGGCCCGGCCCGGGGCCGCGGGGATCAGGGGTCTGGCCCCCCCACAGGCCCTCCCTGCCCGCGCTCCGGGCGGAGGAAGCCGCTGTGGGGAGAAGCTGCGGGTATCAAAGGCAGACAAAGGGTTTACACTAATTACCGGGCTCCCCCGCCTCCCTCCCGCTCCAAACGCCGTCTGGATTCCTGGCACTTGTAACTCCGGCCCTGCCCGCAGGACACACAACACCCAGCGCCCCGCAGATAATCGCCTGCGCCATTAGCGGACAAATTTGCGCTGGGGGGGCCCACGTGGGGCGCGGGCGCGGGGGCGGGGGCGGGGGCGGGGCAGGCCGGGGGCCCGCGGGAGCGGCGGCGGCGGCGCGCGTGACCCGTGCCCAGGGCCGCGCGGCAGGGGCTCCGGACCCGCCCAGCTCCCGCCCGGACCCCCGACCCTCCCCAGTCTGCCCACCTGGGGTCGCGGACCCCCCCGGGGTCTCACCTTGGCGGGCGGGCAGCGGGGTCACGGCCAGGCCCGCAGCATGCGCTCCGCGATCATCGCCGCCCCGGACGCCGCATCCCGCCGCCCAGCGCCCCCGGGCCCGGCCTCGGGGCGGGGCGGCGCTACCTGGGCGAGGGCGGCTCCGGCCGGGTCGGGGTCCTGGCTCGGGCGCTCGGGGCGCGGGGTCTCGGGCCGGGAGGGCGGCGGGGGCGAGTCCTTGGGCCGGGGGGCCGGGGCCGGGGTCCCGGGGCGGCGGGGCGAGGGGCCCGGGGCGCCGCGCCGCGAGGCGTCCTTCCCTGCGGGGCTTTGTCAACTCTCCCGGAGCGAGCGCCGAGCCCGCCGCGCGCCCCGCCCCCGGCACAACTTCCGGCCAATCCGCGCGCGTCGGCCCGCCCCGCGCCCCGCCCCGCCGCCAAACTTTTCCCCAATCCGCGCGCGCGCGCACCGCCCCCGCCCCGCCGGGCTCCGGGCCTTAACCCTCGCGGTGCAGGCTGCCCCGCGGGCGGGCGGCTTCCCCCAGCGCGGTCCCGCCCCCGCCCGGCCTCGCCGCGCCCCCGCCCCGCCCGCGCGCCCTTGGGTCCCGCAGGCCCCTAGGACCGGCCTGGAGCCGCCGCGCCCTCCCCACACCTGCGCCCGTGCGCGCCCGGGTCTGGGTGCCCACCTCCCGGGGCACTCCCGCGACCCCCGAGCAGGCTCCGGCCGGGCGCCAGGCCGCCTGACCTCCGCGCAGCCCCGTTTCCGACCTGGACCGCTCTCTGCTTGCTCAGAAGGGGGCGAACGGGACGGCCCCAGGCGGCGCTTCAAGGCCTCCAGGTCCGCGCCCCGGGGGTTCTCCGAGAGCAGGAGGGAGAAGCCGGGCCTCGCCCAGCGAAGCTGCCGGGGCCGGGATGGTGGGGACGGCTTCGGCCGTGCAGGCAGGGGTCCTGACGGGTTCCCGGTGCCCTCCGCCGTAGGTACGTTCCCGCCTCCGGCCTCTCACCTGCTAGGGACAGGAGTGGTGAGGGCGTTCCTCGTAACAGACGCCGGCATCCCGTTTCCTCCCCGCTCCCAGGCGGGCGGCCCCAGGCACGGAGGGAGAGAGGAAGCCGCGGAGGAGACAGGTGACGCCCGCGCCCGCTCTTCGCGCCTCTTCCTCCACGCGCCTCGCCCGCCCCTCCGCTCAGCGCCAGCACGCAGGGCCCCCAGCCGCCCTCCAGCCACCCAGCGGCCCCCTGCGTCCTGCCGCGTCTCCAAGTCCCTGGACACAAGCCCCAAGGCCTGCCCACCTCCCGCCTCGCAGCCCCAACTCCGCGGGCGTCAGCACCCAGCACCTTCTCCACCCCAGGGCAGCCTCTCTTTCTGGGGTCAGAAGCCCTCTCTTCCAGGAAGCCCTCCCAGGGAGACTGAAACTGGAGAGGCCTCGCGGCCGGTGTCCCCGGGAGGAGGAGAGCGGGGCGGGGCGTGGGGGGCGCCAGCTGTCAGGGTCTGGGACTCCTCAAGGCCCAAGCAACCCGGCCGTCCCAGGCCGCTGGTTCGCAGCCCAGCGTTCTCCACCCCAAATCCTGTCTCTGGGCCAGCGCGGGCGTCGCGAGCGCGGGTGGAGGTGCACCCGGCCCACCCGTCCGGCCCTCGCTGGCGCAGCCGCCGCTCTGCCCCGGAGAAGGGTCCCGGGACCGCTGCGTGGTCCTCCCGGCAGCACAACGTCCTGCGCCCCCGCCGCGGCCCCGTCCACAAGGAGCACGAAGCGCCGGGGCCCACCTGCCGCCCTCCGGGCCGGCGCCGCGGTCACCGACAGGCGGGTGGGTCTGTCCCACGCTAGTGGGAGGGCGGCGCTGACCTTCGCGGACGGCTGGCGAGTAGACAGGTGTGCAGGCTGCCGGGCACAGGTGCGTGAAAAGGGGACAGGTGTGCGGAAAAGGGCCTGTGAGCGTGAGGAGCAGACGCAGGGAGCGGGCAGGTGCCGGCGCGGGGACCAGGCGGGCAGGGGGACGGACTCGGCGGCGGGTGGGGGGCGGGGCGGAGGGGCGGGGCCTGCACGAGGAGAGGGCGGGGC